>JAVQJF010004640.1:0-11807 GCA_036023855.1 Gadopsis marmoratus
CCCCCCCCCCCCCCCCCCCCCCCCCCCCCCCCCCCCCCCCCCCCCCCCCCCCCCCCCCCCCCGGAGTTCAAGTTAAGATACAGGTCTTTCAGGCCTGCAGACCATTAAAATGACATTATCTGAACATATTTCTTTCTGCTTTCAAGTTTTAACTCGTTAGGAAGTCAAGTCTCCGAAAAATGTCTTAAAGAGGAACACAGGTACTGCTTGAGTGTTTGAATGAATGCCTTGAGATAAAAAGTCACGGGTACCTGTGAGATGACATGACAGACGGGCACTGGATCCCTGAGCTACGGTCTGGTCCTTCAGGCTCTGGGTGAATTGGGGTGGCCCCTGCATCTTGAGCTCCAGAGACTGCAGGGCATGCTTTGCCTCTGGGCTCAGGGCTGAGTCTGGGACAGAGGAAGAGGAAGTAGATGAAAGAAGGGGGGAAACCCCAGGAACCAGGAAACTAAAACAGTGATAAGATAAAAAATAAAAAAAAAAAAGAAATGTGAGTGTCTAACCTTCTCCAATGCTGGTAGGCGATCCAGAGTTGTCACCTTTGGACAGCAGAGCCATTCTCTTCAGTGCCAACATGGCCTTACCTGCTTTCTATATAACAAATAAAATGTAAAGATTTTGGACAAAGAAAACAAAAACACCACCTCAAACAAACACATTAAAGTGCTGTGCTGAGGTGTCACCTTCCACTTCTGCCTGGCTAGAAACCGCTTCATCTTATCCTTGGACAGATTCTTGGTGGTGACAAGATCTCCAGAGTCAAATGCTGCCATCCAAGGGTGGGCAAGTGCCTCTTCACAGGACATCCTCCGCCTGGGAAACAGAGTTATAGTTGTTTAGGTGAAGATGGTATCTATTAGGCTGTGCTATAGCTAGCTGCATGTTCATGAAATCACCTGATGTCCTTGTTGAGCAAGGAGCTGATGAAATTTTTGGCCTCTTCTGTAATGTCATTAAAGCTCTCCTCATCAAACTCCCACTGGGCAGCTGTGACCAAGGCCAGGGTGTCCGCATCGCTGTTACCTTGGAATGGAGACTCACCACTCAGTCTGAAGCCCAGAGGAAGAGAGACACCAGGATCGTCATATTGATCGTTTCAACCTACATCCACTAGGTGGCATTAAAAAGCCAATAAAACATTCATATAAAACAGGCAGTTGATCCATCATCACTACCACCACCAGCAGTCCTATCAGACTGTTGTGTTCTATTAAAGTGTTTAACAAGAGTTGCAATTGATTTAAGACCTTTTGCCTGAGAGGTAAAGTGGATAAGTTCAGTGTGATGTACATGGGTTCAGCTGACTCAATCCTAGTTTGATGACATAGCCTTACAAAATATCCCGGTACCCGTCTCAGAAAATCTGCTCTCATTAATTTACATGGAAATAATACGCTGGATGTGCATGACAACAAAAAAAAAAAAGTTTAAAAAGAATAGTTCTACCTGTTGGAAATGCACTTAGAGAAGTTTGATACCGCTCATGATTGGACGGTAAATATGAGGCTACCACCAGCAGCTTAGCTTAGCTTAGCTTAGCACAAAGACTCTTACTCTGGCTCTGTCTGAAGGTAACATTTAATTTCAGAGTATTCTTCTAATGTAGAAAGGGCTGCGGGAGTGATAGTGTGACTCACAATATGTAGCAGATGACCCCAATGCTCCACATGTCAGTGGCCAAATGCACAGGTTCATAGTTGATCACCTCAGGTGCCACAAACTCAGGAGTCCCATGCATCACCTTCAGAGGTGTGTTGCCATCTGTTAAATATAAACCATGTAATTTGGTACTGAAACATACATTACAATGACAAGGAAATATTGTTTAATTTCACATACCAAGCCTGCTGGCTAATCCAAAGTCAATGATCTTTATGGAGGTGCCATTGGTGTCAGCACACACAATGTTTTCAGGTTTAAGGTCCAGATGGACAATGTTCTGCTCATGCATGTAGGCAATCCCCTGTAGGATCTGCTGCATGTAGCGCACACTGGCAGGCTCTGTGTGCTGAAAGCTGTCATCCACAATACGTTCAAACAGTTCCCCGCCTGCGATACTACAGACAGACAAACCACAGCGGCAGCAAATGTTATCTCTCTTTGTACAACAGCAGAATTTGCAGGTGCTTTAACAATGCAACCACTTTGGGTTTTTATGACGATACTCACAACTCCATGACCATCACCATCTCGGGCCTGTGGTCGTATGCCGCGAGGCAACAAACCAGTTTGGGGTGGTGGAGGTAGTTCATCAACTCTATCTCTTTACGGGCTGCCTCCCTCTCCTTGGCACGTCGGCCTTTGTAGAACTTCCCAGCACACACACGTCCTGTGTCTTTGTGGGTTAGCTTGAACACCAGGCCGAACTTCCCCCTAATGAAACGACAACTTTACGCATTTTTATCACCGGACCTTAAGGAAGGAGTGCAAGTGTCACCCAGAACAAACCCTTCATCTGAGATATGTGATTCTACTATGCCTTCATCTGTCAATCAAAAGGGAAGAAGGCCGTACATCTCGTGCCAATAACTGAAACCACTAGTGTTCTCAAACCTGCACTGATGTACATGTGTTGCTTACCAGAGCAGGACGTGTCTCTACATGCACACCACAGGGGTACAAGAGCTAAATAAAATATCAAAAATTGAATGAAAATTATCTAAATGTATTTGTGTGTTCAGATGTTCAGATGTGTGGACAAAGTCACGGAACATTATGACAATCAGATTCTATAAACTACATTTTTCAGAGAGAAAACAACAGGAGGGTTAATCCTCCCTCTGTTTGACTTGGCAGAACTTCCCCTCTTCCAGTCAACACACGCTAATAAAAGATTTCATTTCAAGCTTTCAGGTTCATCTTAATTTCTGAATGAAGTGCTGTACTTATTTGGAAAAATGGGGTTTGTTCCAACAGATACTCACATTCCCAGTTTCTCCTGCAAATCGTAGTGATCTGTGACTTTGTTGGTAGAGTCAATAGCGACACAGGAATACGCTTCAGGGGCCTCCTCTTCTTGTGGTTTGTCTAAATCTACACACAAATACACAATAGCTGTAATATATTACATTTGCCTCTATTTATCAAATGTGGTATCAATAACCCTACGACCTCACCTTTCTGCTCCATCTTAACCACTGGTGACTCTGGTCCTGGATCACTTATTCCCACTGCGTTATAGGCACTCACTCTGAAACGGTATTCCTGTTGAGGCTGCAGCCCAGAGCACACTCTGTATGAGGTACTCTTACACTGGGCAGTGAGCTCGCTCCAATCCCCAGGCTCAACACGTCCTTGGCCCTTCACCTCGACCACATAACCCAGGACTGCACTGCCGCCGTCGTAGCAGGGGCCCGACCAGGACAGTACCAGGCTGGCGGCAGAGACGAGGGAGATCACAGGACAGGAGGCAGGTGGCTGTGGCCTCTCTGGTGGGACGATGATGAATGAACTGCTCAGGTAACTGCAAGCTTACTTCGCATGTTCCTAGCACTGTAGAGTGTGTGTTGTCTTACCTATGACAGAAAGGGTGAGCGTGTGCCGCGCCGAGCTCCTGCGGTCCTTCACTACAACAGTGTAGCGGCCTGTGTGCTGTGGTTTAGCCTCTGCTATGACCAGCGTGCTGCTCAGATCAGTATTCTCTGCCCACAGCTCTGGACCGTCCACTATCTGCAGATATAAAGTATGTAGAGGGGGGGGGAATATTACTGACAAACACTGGAGACAACTGAAGTTGGGATGGCAGTAGATATTTTGTAAATCCGCCTTAAAATAAACACCTGTTGGTTGTTTCTCATCCAACACGACACTACAGGAGGGCTGCCAGTGAAAACACACGTCACTCTGGCGCTTTGTCCCACCTTCACCTCGATGTGCTGTGGAGGGTTTTCAAGATGTAATGCTGGAGCTGCAAAGACAAAACAAAGCGAGTGTTTTGACTCAGAGCCATCTTTTATTGGTCGGGTTAGCATCGTACTGGAAGGAAACTATCTAGTGTGTTGTGTGAGTGTGAGATAAAGACAGAGAGACAGAATGCGTCCGGTAGGGGGATGGGATTACGCGATATGTGGTTTGTGCTGTACAGTAAAGATTTACTTCCCCCGAGACCCTTATTTTTGTAGCAAACAGCAGAAAGTTTTTTAAGTGGAAACAAATGCAAAATGGAGATGACCTACACCACACAAGTACAACCAGTCCTTGTGTAATCAATAGTTTCGATTCCATAATCGCCCAGAACTATTTACTTTACAAATATCCTCAAAAGCAAACAAACACAGAACGCACATTTGGAGTCTATACTGTATCCTGTAGATACATAATGTTACCACGCATTCAATATAATCTCACCCTGTCAGTATTCAAATACTGTGGCATCAGGATGGTGAATTTGACTTGAGACAATCTGATAAAAGTCTTTAAACGGCTTTGCCATCTACAGTTTACCGTCTTAACAGGCTCTTCCTGTCTAGCCACCACTTGTATCTAATTCATAAAACCATTTAAAACAAACAAACAAAACAGTACGACATAGCCTGTGCACTCATAACAGGCATTCAGACATTATGTGAGCTTTTCATGCTTTTCATGTTGCAGCCTACTGCCTAAGGCGAAGTTCCCCAGCACAATAGCTTACAGCCCGACAACATTATAGCAAGAACAAAGGCTGAAAAAGAAGGTGTAGCTCCGGGACAAACCACAACAGCATCAGAGCAACTCACACACACAAAACAAACTCCACTGGACAAGTTACATTAACGAGAACAAGCCAAATCAGACAACATAAGGAGTGTGCAATGAAAAATCAAAAGGCGAGTAGATGATGGAACGACAGGTGCATTGCTTGGTCATTTTGCTGAGATGGTGAGCAAGGAGGAAATGATACGTGTGCATTTCTCACCTGTCCCTGAGTTGGATCTCTTCTTTGGGATAACTTCTGCAGAAACAGATGAAGCGCAGGTAGGTATAAGTAGGGAAAGATAGAGGTGTGGCTCTGCTCTTCTATTCTATGGCTATCAGTTCACAGACTCAGCAGATTCCACTGTACTGTGCAATGTCCACTTCCCTAAATGGTGTTCACTTGGGACTGAGAACCTTTAGTGGGTGGATCAAGAAGCTACATTGCTGTAGAAGTCCTGCATAATTCCTGATTGGTGACAGCCAATCACACAAGGACTGGAAATGATGCGTTTCCTATTCATTTAAAAATATAACATGGATATCCGGAAGAGGTTAAAACAATGGTAAACAGAGGCCAGGATATTTTCCTGGTGCATCAAAACATGTATGGAAAGAAACTGCACTGTATGTGTCTTTATGAGCAATTAATTGAACCCTAAGCTTATGTGTGAAATGAATCATTATCCGATTACCTTTTGGAGTTGAGACTGGGCTAAGCTCATCTGAGCATGTCGGGGAGGTACTAACAGATCCTCTGATCTTCTGTAGTTCATCTTTGGGAGACTGTGGTGACCTTTCATTCGCCGTAATGCTCTTGGATGCAGAAGTGGGGATGTTTGAGACACAAATCTGCACACCACAGATAGTTTCAAAGTCTGGGTTGGTTTTCAGTCACAGGAAAAGGAGAAGAGACAATCAGGCATGAAAGTAACTCCTTATTGTGATACACATTAACTAACAGAATACATATTCTTTTGAATAAAGGGAACCCTGCTTTACTGCGTCCCAGTGTCTCCCTCACCTCTGACGAACACAGCAGCACAGCAGGACGTCTTCCCTGCACTGTTTTCTGCCAGGCAGGTGTAGGCGCCAGCATCTTCCGGCAAGCACTCCCTCACCACAAAACTCATCTCCCTGCCATTGAAAGAAGGATTCCCAAAACGAGCCACTTCACCTGCCCATAGGAGCAAACAAACAAACTAGAAACACTCTCTCCCACTAGTGTAATGTGTAAGAAGGAAGCATGTAGAGAAGAGAAACTGGGGGTCGAAAATGATGCCGAATACAGGAGAAAAGATGCCATTAACTTCTTGAACCCTGTCACATGCTTGTTGCACGGCCAGGCATTGTTCAAACCCACACTTTGGTTTGAATTATAATACAAACAGAGCTGCAGGCATAAAAACATAACACACCTCACAAACTGTAAATAACCTGTTTTAAAATCAAATCTTAGTGTTTGCTGCTTTTAGTCATTTAATTTATGACATACTAAACTGGAATTCAGACCCTTTATCATGCTATGTTTAATGTCAGTGGCTGTATCGTGCCCGGCCTTTGGTTACAAGCAAACCTCAAGATGCAGCAGCGTAAATTGTCCCTGCTCACCATTGTGCAACCAAGACACTTTGATTGGCTGACTTCCGGTGATGACCCCCCGCAGTGTGAGGTCACTTCCTTCGTCCACGGAGCAGTCCTGCAGGGGCTCTACAAAGATGGGTGGATCCAAACGTTTACGAGAGGACAGGCTGAGACAGCCTGGATAGGGAGGGGAAGGGAAGGGAAGGGAGGGGAGGAGTCAGATACAGAAAAACGCAGCAACACCTGCACAACACATGCAGAAGAGTTTATAGAGAATTTGTTTGTGACCTTTCCCAGATTTTATAGGAGGAGCAGACACAAAGCCTCATGAACTGCATCTATTAAGTCCCCATGTTTTACAAAAAAATAATCTAGGCATGTAAGCCTTCCCCCTTCATTTCAGTGTTTGGTAAGTATTCTATCTACCACTTCATCTCTTTTGGTGTTCTTCCTTTTCCATCTTGTTAACATGTCATGTGAATTCAGGTCACCACTGCCCAGGAAACCACAGCACTGACATCAGTCATTCTGCCTTAATATAAAAAGACATAGCTAATGGTAACTGTGTTTCCTCCCCCAAGCTGTTTGAGGACAGGCACTGACTGCGGTTCAATCAAGCCAATGACTTTCAGCTGCACCTCTGCACACAGACACACAGAGGTGGATTATCACACCTTTCTCACATCACGACTCTCTGACCTTGTTAAGACTCACACAGAAGCTTTCATTAGCAGGTCAGTGATGTGAACTCCGCTCAAATACTTACACATTGCTCTAAAAACCTCAGACTGCTGTCGAAAATGAAACTTTCGATACACTTGCTCTTTGGTCAAGCTGACCAGTCTGTTTTTAATCAGTTCCTGATATTTTGACATGCAAAAAATGTGGTCAACAATTCATACTGATAATTTAATTAAGGAGATATTGTTTACATGTAGACAAATACATTATATTTAACTAGCTGAAAGATTCAACCTGACTGTGTTCAGTTTTCAAATGAACACTTGCAGCTTCACAGCAAAAGCCACAAGTTAGTACAAACTGAAAAAGATGAGAAAAAAAAAAAAAGGGTGTTGTGAGCACAAGAAGTGTGATGTTCAGTGTGGGCTGACATGGAAGCGAAAGGTCCCAAACATAAGACTTAACTTTAAAGGCAACAAATTTATTGTGTGATCTCAGTTTCTCCGAAAAGAAAAAAAAAAGTTTTACACTGGGAGAAAGTTTAAACATTGTTCGTAGTCTGTCTTTTCAGTGCACCACTCTTATCAGGAAGCATCACCATGTTCAGACTTGTGGATTCAAACGCTGACATTAACACGGTACATGCTACCAGTTGAGCTCTTTCCAACACAAACGCACAACTTTAAATTATTAAATCTCCTCTCACATGCAGCCCTTACCTGTATCAGCACATTTGTCTTCAGTCCTGGTTTCAATAGCTCCAGGCCCATTCCCTGGTGCAGGCGATGCACAGGGTGACTTGATGTGTATCCTGAAGGTTGACACATAACGCTGTTTGCTGCCACCACCATTCATTTCTGAGATGAACACCCTGGTCTGTGACCGCAGAATAACAAATAATTTACACAGTCATTTCCCAAGCTGATTATCGCACTTCCTCTCTTTCTTCCCTGCTGCGTGGGCCTCCGCAGCTTAATTTGTCGAATAAAACCAACACTCTGTCTCTCTTTCTCACTGCCTGCTAAGCCAGTGCAGCTCTGCCCTCAGAGGCTCCTCTCACTTCTCTGCACATGTTCGAGCCCTCTTTTCTCACCCTCCCCTGATCTACGCTAACTCCACCTACTTCACAAATCTGTTTTACTTTTGCCTTCTTGTGCAGGACAAGCATCTCCTAATCTCTCCAAAGTCACTACAGTGCCAGATCCCCCACCCACTACTCAAACCAATGTCAACATAATGACTAATGGACACAAGCTACACACAAACAAGGACAGACAGAAAGAGGGAGAGTGGGAGGAAGGGGGGGGACCTTATCTACCCACCCAGCCAAAGGTCATATTGTGTGCTGTTTGTTGAATGCGCTGCCCTCTCACTTATCAATGCTGCAACTGAACTTTGTGACGCCAGCGTTGCAAAGGATCATTTCACGCCTGTGGATTGCAAAGATGCAATTGTGATCAACAGGCTCGTAAATCCCACGTGGCTTTAAGTCTATCCCAACACACGCAAGGTGGCCGTTTCCAGGGTAACAGCGTCACTTCAACAGATCCTCCTGCTGCCGTGGTAACCAGAGATGTCTCAAGAGGGGCCTGTTGTCGTTCACATGAGCATATGTTGAGATGGTCAACTCAGTAGATCACACAATCCGCATTGTTTATGGGATGCAATAATGAGGGGGACAAATGTGTAACAATTATCAACCTCAGCGAACACAACGGAAGCCCACTGAGGTGATTATAACATTCTCCTTCCACCCCACCTCCCTGAATTCCACATCAGTGATCACACAGAAAAGCAACGTGAGGGGCTTGTTTTAGTTTCTGTGGGGAAAGAATTCCAAAATCAAACATTTACCAAAGGGCTGCACACAGAGACACCTTTGTAAGGATGTTTATAGTGTAGATTTTTATAGACAATAACATTTGTAGTGTTGGCCAAATTTGTAAAATCCACGGTTCTTCATTAGCAGACGTAAAGCATATTTCAGTAAGTGCTGCAGTGAAAGTAGCCAAGCCAAATATCACATCTCCCCGCCCCCCCACTCTCATTGTTCCGAGTGTGATACACTGAAATTCACGGTTAAATTAAGTAATACATTACTCAGATTACCAAATGCATAAACTGCAGGTAAGACAGCCAATGCCCCTTTCCTTTCCCATGTTGCATTTTCTGGAGGTGGACATCCATCATGTCTACTTGGAATGTCCGCATATGGTCACAAGCGCCAACAAGCAAAAGTAGAATTACTACCTGTAATGGCGTTGCTGTAATAAGCCCTCCAGGGGAAGCTGATAGTTGAGATATTAAGAGTGTCACAGTACAAAGCAAGTCATTATTTTATATATGGTACATTACACATTATGATACAGTATCTACAGTCTGACAAAGCTTCAAATAAGATGTTACAGCATCCTAGGAAGAAAACAGATTCCGAAGCTGCAGAGCTGCTCATTAAACTAGAAGCAGAATGTTAATGCTGCTCGTCTCCCACAGAGCCTTGAGCCAGAAGAGCATAATTAATGTCCTTTAGGCACAGGGCCACTTACTACACCAAATAGTCTAGAACAGGAGGGAAACGTGTACTGACCCATTCATCTACCCCCACTCTACAGGCTTTACCTACTGAATGACTGCAGGTAGTTTGGTCTGCCGTCTCCTAGAACGACTCCTGTGATAAGACTACAAAGGTCCTCGTCTTTCCAGAACTATGCACCAGGACGCCACAATCTTAATAATGGGGATAGATGTAGACTGGAGATAGTCACCGCAAAGTGAAGAACGGATTCCGTCTGGATGGGAATTTCTGTAGCTCTTCAAAAGTGAAACTGATGCAGTGTGAATGAAAAGCAAACTGGATAAGTTCATAAAAAGCAAATAAATAATAAATTATTCATTCTGCCATGATACAATGAAAACATGACAAATACCCTGAAACTGAAATGCAGATCACAAATGTAATCAAATGTAAGACTGCATGCTGTACAATTTCTGAAGTAGATATAATGGTGCAGCTTGATTATTAGTTCTGATTGGTGTCGGCATGTTTCTTGACATGAAGTTGTTGCAGCTTCATGTAAGCTTAGAAAGATATTAAATCTGCAGACAATTTCTTGAATTAAAACAAAAAATAAAGTAGGTCTCAAATAAAGGAGCTGTATAAGATCACATTATGTAACTCGGTTCACCTTTTATTCTGATCCTCCTATCATAAGATTGGCATTTAATCAAAATGCATTGGAGTGGAAATGATGAAGTCTGGTTTTCGCAAGCCTTTGAACAAAAGTTATTTCTCCAAATGTCACTCCAAAACTCACTACTATTCATCAAGAATCATGGCGACAGGAAAGGACAAAGACACATGGACTGCTGAATCTGAAAGAACACAAAATACAAGGGATTAGAAACTGATCTCAAATGGCCATTTTATAGAGATAATAAAGGTCTCAGTTAAATTAACATAGACAACTGATAACATCAAACGAGTAGGACATAAAAGAGGCAGACACTCCTCTCACCAGAACAGCTGCCCCATAGGAAGGTCAAAGAGTGAGTGGCAGGGAGCGCAATCTTTAAATAAGGAGTGATCAGGTGAACTTAATCAGGTAAATGAGGGGTGATAAGGGTGAAAACAAGAGCTAATGATGAGGAAAGGAAGTGAGGTAGGTGAGCAAAAGAAGTGGAGAAAAGTGAGCGGAAATAAGGATTTTTACTACATATTAAACTAAAGACAGTATCACAATAGGTGGCAAGCAACAGAAAAGTTATTAACAATGTTAAAAAAAACATGCTATTAATATATCATTGTCTTTTAGTGATGTACAAAAGCTGTGCTGTTTCTTTGTCCACCATATAGTGATGACTGCAGCATATGAACTGCTCATTGTTGTGCTTATATTTGTTTTCTTTTTTCATATATCATCCTCTCATGCTAGTGGTGCACAAAAGGCACATAAATAAGTCAGCTGACAAACACACGATGAAACAATGCTGTCAGTATTAAATGTCTCCATATCAAAATACATGTGTCATTACAAATCATATGTCTCTCATATAATGACACATCTGAAAGAACCTGAATCAAACAACATGCATGAACAGGTTTTCAAACTGCAGTGCCCCCCCCCACAGGTGACGCTAATGTACTGTGATGATCAGGTCGTGTCAGTTTGGGTTTTCCAGCTAAAGGCCTGCCTTTTTTCCAGCAAAAGGCAGGCCTTTAGCTGGAAAAGTCATATTTGTTAAAGCATTTAGTTGAAAAAGCAGACAAATGGTCAAACATGGAATCATAATGTCCACTTGACAATCATGATCTAAAACTGCATGTTCAACTATAGCTGAATTTGAATTACACCTCTTGAGTGTAGCTGTTGGCAGTAGTCGGTCGTTTACCATCGCTAAGAAAGAAGACACTGGCTCCATCTAGAGGCTTTTGCTTGAAAGTGACATGTTATTTAAAATGCTATTTTGCTGTATTGCATTGGTTGGTGCTTCATACAGTGCTGTTTTCAGGAATTGTGCCATCTTTTTGGCATATGAACACTTATCTGAAAAAATGACCATGTTGTCATTATCACCATATCTGTGGTGGAAAGTAACTAAGTACATTTTCTCAAGTACTACTTAAGTACAATTTTGAGGGGCTTTTACTTTTATTTGAGCAATTCCATTTCATGCTACTTACAACTTCTACTCTACTACATTTAATTGCTAGTTTTATTTACTATTTTCTTCTGATTAATAATAAAAACATTCATTCATTCATTAACCATACTGCTTATCCCGAAGGGTCGCAGGGGGGGGCTGGAGCCAATCCCAGCTAACATTGGGCGAGAGGCAGGAAACACCCTGGACTGGTCGCCAGTCAA
>JAVQJF010004642.1:0-27226 GCA_036023855.1 Gadopsis marmoratus
TAGAGCCAAGCTGTCAATCAAATGGCTTTGGGCGGGCCTTCATGCCCAGGCTGAGTAATCAATTCATGCACACATGAATAATACTTTGGCAGGTGCTTTTTGGCGGTGACAACAGGAAATAGATGTGACACAAGGGCTGGATGGCAACCGTCGCAAAAAGGAGGGACAGTGGTTTGAATCAGGGGAGGAAGAAGGCATTTATCACTCCATAATTAACCTCCCGCACGCTAAGCAAAGTGAGGACAAAGTCATAAAAATGGCTGACCTCAATTTATGTTGGTGTGTGTTTCTGTCTGAGAGGGGGGCAACAATTTGCTACACACACACCAAACTAATATGAAAATTCTGTACATAAGGTCTTTCTGTGAGTAGCTTAATCATAATCATAGCACAAGCTGTGTTAACTTGTGTATACGTGTAAACTTTAATTCATATGAATTTATTTCTGGCTGTCACATTTATAGCCACGCTGCAAAGTGGTCGGGACATTTGTTTTAAATGCTTCTCTTACATTACACTTTACTAACACATCACCAAAACATAACTGAACAATTACTTAGAATAATGTCCTTTTCATCGTTTTATATTTGCTTATAACATAATGCATTTATATTTTTCTTGCGTCAAATGCAACAAGCAAGGAGGCATGCGTCTTGCAGCTGCCATGTTTGTTTGGATTAGGAAGCACAGTTGCAACTTGCAAATAAAGCAAACAATCTTTTCTTATCGTGCCGAAGAAGAATAATGTTTCATCCAAATGGACAAAAGACTCTTAGAGAGTAAATCAAAGTGTCATGACACGAAAAGCACAATCTGGAGCTACATGAACAAGAAATTTTACAAAACACTGATGAATGTCTGAAACCAGACTAAGGTTTGACCTGTTAGCCTGTTATGGTAATACACAAACATTTGGAATTTTTTATTTGTCAGCCAGACCTTTGTTGGTTCTTCGATCAGCTCCATTATAAACTGCAGTCATCTTTAGGCAGTGAACTCACCAGTATGGGGAAGCCAGTCAGGAAGTCGTAGATGAAGACGATACCACTGATCAGGTAGGTGATCTGCAGTGACGTCTTGAGAGGCTCTGATCCATCGATGGATGATCTGCGCTTCCCCTGGGCGTCCTCCACCACTATGGTGGGGACGTTGAACTTGTTCTTGTCGGCATTGTGGCCCGCCTGAATGGAGAAGGTCTGGAAGAGTGCGATGCCAATGCAAATCACACCCATGGCCACGCTGCCACCGATAAGCAGCAGAAAGCACACGCCGAAGCCCAGACCAATCTCCGTCACAATGAATCGGCAGTCAGAGGTGTAGAAGCGGTCAATGGTGTCATGCCAGCCCACTGCTGGAAGCGTGGACAGAATGAAGGAGACCATCCAGATGCCCATCACTGTGTGCACCGCCTGCTTCTTGGTGTTGCTCAACCTGGAAGAAGAACCACAGATTTTGGAAATTGGCTTTGGATATTTTTCTGCTCTGTGCTGTATGTCCTGTAGTGCATACGAGTCTTGCACTGGTGGACCTAATCTCTGAAACCTTTAACAAAAAAAGGTGGGCCACTAATAGTAATCACAGCACCAACTCACATCACTCACCTGTGTATGAGCTCAGTGTGTCGCATAAAAGAAATCAAATAGCCACTAATGAGATGTCCGACAGCACCTTTTCATTTTATATGGAGGAGG
Source organism: Gadopsis marmoratus (assembly GCA_036023855.1). Lineage (NCBI taxonomy): Eukaryota > Metazoa > Chordata > Actinopteri > Centrarchiformes > Percichthyidae > Gadopsis > Gadopsis marmoratus. The sequence goes on from JAVQJF010004642.1 coordinate 1,692, forward strand.
CTGGCGGTGAAGAAAGACAGTGGAAAGAACCTTTGTAAAACTACACCATTCCTAAGCTATAACAAAACGACACATCTATGGGGCATATAAGTCGAAAAAAAGCGTCATCACTTAGATAAATTGGGAGTCACGTCCCTCGCTCTATTTATCATCTAGGTCTATTTCAGCGCGAAGTGATTTCTGTTTCCTCTCACCTCCAAGTAATTGTTACAGTTGAGCAATTTGCTGAATGTGTTTGGGTCCTCTGGCGGTGTGGCACTTCTCAAGGTTCGCAACAGCATACAGTACGTACATCTAAAAATATGGCAGGCAGTTACTGGTGTTCTCACTTCCAAAACTTGATGAAAAACGGCACTATCCTGCCAAGACACTTGCACCTAAAGTAGTGCTGAGCTGTTCAAGGCGTCAGTAACAAATCATACATAGAGAACAGTCCTTTTCAGCTTGTAGAATGTACATACAGTCTATTATGTTTGAAATGTTTTAATTCTATTGTCACTTCAGTCTGGCATCTATAAATTGGCGTCCTTTAAAAGTGGATATGATGACAAGGGATTTGTAGACAGAATGCTACAGTTTACACAAATGTACCACTCCTGCTTAGTTTGTGTTGGGAAGGAATACTGTCAATTCTCTGTTAAGTGTCAGTTGTCCGGGAGCAATTTTGGCAGGAAACCCAATCTGTCTCCCCCATGAGAGCCAAGGCACTTGTCGCCTTTCCTCTTCTTCCTCTCATTAAAATCATTGGGAGCCGCACTGGCTAGATATAGAATTCGTCCCCTCACATTCAACATGAGTCAAAAATATAGTTAAAAGCATTTGTAACTAGTAATGCATTAGCTTATATGCGTTGACACAATATGAGGGGGCAGCAGTAGCCTCTATCTTTGCACTATGGCGTTGTGCAAAGACAAGTGGGTCTTGTTGTCACTGTGAGTAATTATGCTAGCCTTTCCTGAATGTGCCTGGGGTACATATGATGGGGAGGTTGCGTCACCAAGCTGCTTGAATCTATTACCAGCGAGAGCGCGTTGCGAGGGAAAAAAGCTCCTAAAAACATAGTGATGAGAACAGCTGCCGAAGGTTGGAATTCATAATTCAGGCCTTCGGTGTGTGCTAATGTCAGAGACAAGGCAGCCATGCTACCTCAGCACACCGAACATGGAGCAATTTAAATGAAAGATGAACAGCAATTACACGGTTCCGCCATATCGTTGTTAAAAGTCACTTGAAAACAAGAAGAGGAGCTGCTGAGTGGAAAGTCAATGTCTCCAGACAGGAGATGAGACAGAATACAGTGTGATGAGTGAGACAACAGATGAGGGAGATAAAAGCATTTGCTATCTCTGTATGAGCATCAGCCAATAATGACAGCTGCACAAGCAATATAGATAGCAAGACTGAGCGTAGATTTAAAAAGGAAGTTTGCATATCTCATGTGAATGTCTGCTAATCTGCAAAATTGGCCAAGCTGAGTGTCGCCTGAGCATCTGCAGGCCTGATGCCACAGGAAGCAAAATCACTCTTTGTGTTTAAGAAAAGGGAGGCAACAGAATACTGATCTTCGCCACATGTATCACAGCAACACTTTCTGCATTTCAACAAGCGACATACCGATTTCATATGTGCCTCGCCTGTATTTGCCACAGTATTTGCTCTAGAAATGCATTCATCTGTGAATGACTGCTCTGTGCCTGATGACCAGAAAATAGCCATGAATAGCAATGTGGCTCAGGAGGTAGAGCGGGTCGTCCACTGATCGCAGGGTTGGCGGTTCAAAGTGCCCTTGGGCAGGACACTGAACCCCAGTGATCTCAGTGGTCAGGGCAGCACCTTGCATGGTAGCTCGCTGCCATCGGTGTGTGAGTGCGTGTGAATACGTGAATGACAGGCATGTTGTAATGCGCTTTGGGTAAAAGCGCTTTACAATAAATGCAGTCCATTAAAGATTTACCAAAGCCGAGTCCTCTGAGGTGTGCTTTAAGGTGACCTTCAGCTTCAAATTATAAACTGGCATACTGATTGTAAAGTGTATGTGGTCAATATGCTTTTAGGTTTGTTACTGTATATCTATCATCATCATGTATTATTGCAGATACAAATTTCATGCTTAAATCATGTAGCAAATCACTGGTTTTGAAGAGGTAAATGGTAAATGGACTCTTTCTTATATAGCGCTTTTCAACCGAACTGTTTCCCAAAGCGCTGTAACAGTAATCTAAGCTAGAACAGTAGTCTAATTCACCCAGTGTGAGTGTGAGTGTACAAATGTATCAAATCAAAGCAAATACATTTTTCCTCCTGCATGATAAATGCCAATATAATAGTATGAGTTTGTCATTAAATGTGTTATGTTAAAGTGTGATTTTCAAATCAAACAGTATCGAAAAAGCACTGGGTCTCATAAGAACAAAATAATGGTTCTTAATAATCATCAGAGCAGGTAATGTTAAAGCGGCACTTTCACTATCCGACTACGTGTGAACAGCAGATGTCCTGGGAGTCTAACGAGACCAAAATGGTGTTACTGCAGCAGGGTGCCTGGCTGTTAATGCGAGGTGAACCTGATCTTTATTATTCAGTGTTTCTTAGTAATATCACTTGTTGTCGGGAGCTAAATGAAGCTAGAGCTGACAGATGCTCAGTCTAAAGGGTTTTACATGGTGTTACCCTAAATAACTGCAACTAGCAGATGTGTTGGCAGGAGATAAGATTTCACCTGATGCAGTCTCAAAAACGGAGGTAAACAAGCCGACAAGTGACACTAATCTATACAGCATGCTCATCTCATCTGAGGGATCTGCTCAGAAATGAACCGAGGGACCCAAAGTTTGCAGCTTAAATGCCATAACATTGGCTTTGAGGTCACTTTGGCAGATGATGCTAAGAAGAAATGTTGCCATATTATTTGTTAAATGCAATTTTTAATGCTGTGGGCAACCACAATCAGAATCATTCCATTCGCCCCCTATTGTATTGGGTTGAAGGCGTAAATCTCAGAGACAGATATCTGAAAACCAGATTAAAGGCAAAGTTATCTGTAGTGGTAATCATGATGCCTGCCTACATACTACAAGGCATACATTTGTAATTTGGGTGAAATTACACTTTGAAACAGATACCACCAAAATAAAAAGTGTAATCTTAATGAACAAAAATAGGACAAATTCTCACCTGTAGTTTACAGGCCAGCGTACCATCCACATGCGGTGATAAGAGAGCGAGGTGACGGAGAAGCAGGTGACCAATGTGAGAGTGTAGAAGGTGGAGACAAACACCTTGCACAGGCCCTCGTTCCACTCGTAGTTGGAGTGCTGACGGCGCAGCGTTATGACACAGTACATGGTGATGGGGATGGCCATGTTGAGGATGTGCGTGCCCGCCAGCGTGCAAATGAGGAACTCCAGCGGTTTCCACTTTTTCTGCTTGGCACTGACGCTAAGGATGCTCCAGGTGTTGGCCAGGATAGACACGCCCGAGCAGACCAGCCAAGCCAGCGTGTTGGCGTTGATGACATCATCCTTCATGGTGGTTACCTCATCCACCATGTTGGAGAAGGGCGGAGCCTGTGGGGCCGCAAGGAACTGGTGGCAAGAGCAGGTACACGCGAGGAGAAGGAGGAGGTGGTGGTGGGCAGGAGGGGATGCAGGGCGTCGGGCAAGGCAGGCATCCTATCTGGGTGGGCGTGCACTCTCCATGGGATGGGCACAACCTGAGGCTGGAGGGGGGGAGGAAAGAGGGAGACACAGTGATCAGCGATGGGACGAATGAGAATGAGGTCAGTACAAAATATTCAAAATAATCCATCATCATACATTCTGCCTCATCCCAGTGAACAATTTAACTGTGACCCTCCGTTTCACGTGGTTAAGACAGAACAGTGATCAGTCAGCAGGACTGGCAGCTGCTTTTTTACAGAAAAAAAGTGGACTACAGTGGTGAATCTAAACTGCTCTAATGGTCACAATTGTGCATGGAAGAAAGAAAAACTGAATGGGGGAAGGATGGGAACACTTGCTCCACTAAAAAACTGAATCAGGAGATGGACAAAATAACAGAAATAATCCAATGCAATCCTATAGGATCGTCCGGGAAATAAATACCAATTTTGTAAAGCTTACAATTAGTGTGAAACAATGAGTCAATTAATCCAGTAGTCACAAATAAGTGACAATAATTCATCAACAATCAATTAATTCATCGAGCAAAAAACATCAGCTGCTCAAATGTGAAGATTTTGACAGATCACTGTAAACTGAATATCTTTTTGGGACTTTTGGTCTGACAAAACAATTAATTGGAGGACAATTTATAGACAAAATGATTAACCATGATGAAATACAATCAAATTATTAATCCATAATGAAATACTGTCAGAGGGGTGTTGATGCAACTCTACAGTATTTTTTAAAAAGGGTGAAAACTGAATCATCGAAAGAACACAGCCTGCTGCAGTTTTGGTACGTTTCTTAAGGCCATTTTCAGCATAACACAGCTCCAGCCAGAGAATCCTGAGAAGAGGATGACTTTGGTTCCCCGACTGTAGAGTGAAAACTGCTTGGCACAGCTGGAGCGTGTTGTCACATCTATTTCCTGTCTTTCGGCTTGTCCAAACACTGATGTGCTGTAGGCAAGACCCCTAAGAGGGGACAGTGGAAATGACAAGAACCACGTCATCATTACGCTGCTCTCTCTTCCACTCATCTGAGCCTCCTTTCTCACTCTTCCCTCCAATGGCACCCTAAACATCTGTCAGCCAACCAGATTCAGTCCTGCTAATGCAGCAGGTTATGAAGCAGCATCTATACACTCCTCAGGACCTGTGTAACCATATGCATCAGGAGCTGGTCCTGTAAACACATCATGGCATATTCTGCTGGTTCAGGAGGAGGCTGCATATTCATCCAGCTCTAGTGGCTTTACTTTTTGGCCAGGGGAGAGTAACACCAATTAGTTTCCAAGTAACACTTAAAATGTAAGTCTCACTTCTGTTCATGTGGCAAACATGTGGCATAGTTTGTCAGGAGTGAAATAATGGTACTACATCAACACACGTGACGCACCACGCCAGCAGTGCCAGAACAGGCTACCAACTCTATTAAACAAGCTTTTAATGGTCCATGTGACTTTTGTTTGCAAGTTTCTCAATTTAAATATTGCAGTGTGAAATTAAACAAAGCAAACACAAAAAAAAGATAATAACAAAACAACTATTTTTGTTAACATTTCACACATTGTTATCACACCCTCCAAAACCATGAAAAACACATTAAAACAGGACGGGATATATAAACAACCAAAAAAGAATGATTCATAGCTTTGATCCAGGAATCCCCAGGTGGCTGGGATGGACTGAGCCGCAGTCTGTCTGTTGACTGTGGAGTGAAACCTCTGCTGAGTCGAACACTATGCGCAGAAACGGCGCCCAACAACACAACACTTCATGAACCAAATCCATCCCAAGTCCACCTAAACTGGTGCCAGGAGGAAAATACGGTTAATCGGTTTTGTTTTTAGAATGCCATCTAAGTAAAAGTAGCACCATAGCGTATACGCAGGTAATGATGTTTTTCCTGCCAGTGAAAGAACAGTAGGGGTTTTCTTAATGAGGAGTTATGTTTGATCACAGCGAGAACCATTTTGAATTACAACTGAACAAACCAAACAGTCACGCAGTAGAGAAGCATTTCTGTGATTTGTCAGAGTTCTAGTTCAATGCCTTTTCTGGTCTTAGACCCTCACAGCCTCTGGTATAATAAATTAAAACATAATTTCACTTTCTCACATCTCTCTCAAACTCTGAATCACAGACCTCTGCTGCCAGTTTTGCAGTACCTGCATTTTCTCTGTCGATTACCCCACCCCTCCTCTCCACCTGCCCCACAGTGCGAAAATGCTCCGCTGTGTCACCCGGACCCTTTTCTTCTAATGCATGACTGTATATCGTCTGTCCAGGTAACAGTTTGGTGAATTTGTGAAATAAATAGCTTCATGGGTTATTCTCCAGGCGCGGAGTCCCAGATCAGAAAAGTACTGCTGAGATGAAACACTGAACGTAACACTTTCAACGCATATTCAGTTAAACTCCTTGAGAACATAACTATCACGTGTCGACACTGGGGATACAATGGCTGCAGGTATATACAAGTAGTCATCACATGAGCTGTATGTGAAAGGGCTCACAGTGATGAACTCAGAGAATTATCACCGGACACTGCAGTTCCCCTCGACTATACTTTATAGCAACTTTCAGCATATTGTTTTGGTCTTCCAAACCGACCTCTCTGTTTTGGTTCACTGTCAACACTCTCATAGTGTCATTTGCACTTGCAGGCAGCTGTTTTCAGTGAAAAAGCTCAAAAACCAGTGGTGGAATATAACTAGGTACATTTATTCAAGTACTGTACAAATTTGAGGTACTTGTACTTTCCTTTTGATATTCATGCCACTTTCTACAAATATCTGACAACTTTGCCAACTAGTTACTTTACAAAGTGAGATGTTTGCATACAAAACGTACAAAGAGCTTATAAAAGATTGTCTTTTTAAAAATGAAACTGAAAGAAAGTGGTCTGTGCTTGCTATATCTATGATGTTAAGCAGCCATCTTTGTATATCTGTTATGGGGGATTGCCCAAAACATTATGCCTCATGCAGGAGCTGTGACACTACAGGGAAGACCAGTTAACCAACATTGTGCTCCACTTGCATGATAAGTAGGACTACAACTAACAATAATTATCATTGATTGATCTGCTGATTATTTACACAATTAATGGAATATTTGGTATAAAATGTCAAAACATTGTGAAATATGCTCATCCCAATTTCCCAGAGTCCAAAGTGACAGTCCAAATCCCAAAGACTCTTCATACACTATCATTAATGAAAAAGAAAGCAGCAAATCCTTACATTTAAGAACCAGCAAATGTTTGACATTTTTGCTCAAAAAATGACCATTATAATTAATTGATTAATACATTGTCGGCTATGATTGGCTATCTGCCCGGTCAGAGGTGGGACCTTAGCCTGACCCAGTTGTTTGATGAGTTTATAGGTGCAATTCAGCCTTAAATCGGTGAGGCAGCAATGTGCCAGAGTGTCTACCCTGCAACAAACCTTGAACCACGTATTTCATGCCACTCCAGTCATAAAAAACTGGACACACCACTGTTGCCCTTTCTATCTATCCAGCTGTGTTTGTAATTTAACAGCGCAGGCAGAGAGAAGGTGAAAATATACTCTCAGGCCTTCTACTTGGGTGACTCATGAGGCTCAAGAAGGACAATGACAACTTTCAATTAATACAAGAAATTGCAATTAGTTCTAACAAGATTATTCCAGGATGTTTATAAGCAGATTTTCTAATTCTGGGAACAGCTGGAGGTACTGTGGAGATTTTAAACAAATCATACACAGATGATATTTTAAACTGGTGATGTCAACTTTGATCCGAATTTTGCCGCTTTTTCATTTTGACGGTTCCAGCCTTCATGTGCTCACTCTCTACCTCGGTTTGAGCCTGTTAACATTCACCGCTTATTCACATATTCAGAAATATCGATGTGTTGAAGGGCATAATGTGTTACTGTATGATGTAAGGCTCCACTGAGAATTCACAGAGGACTTCTAGATGTCTGTGAGTCTATTAATAATACCAATGTCGATGTAGAGCATGAGCACAATTTATACCAGCATCTCCAGAATCTTACCACATTCGTGCTTGGTGAAATTCTTCATCATTCTGACTAAAATTTAAATCAAGCGAGCCAGTCTTCTCGAGGAGGATCCAACCAAGCCAACACATGCGAGAAAAGTCGATATAAATGCACCTAATCCCTGTGCTGCGCTGCACTGCCTTCAAAAATGTTCACAGTGCATGTTTGGAGATCAGAAAGGGAAAATGCAGACACAGTCAATTATGTCTACAATGTGGGTAAACTCTGCGATACAACCCTAAGTACAACACCAGCCTAGACTACGAATTAGATTCAGAGAATCTTATTTTATGGCGTTAACATCCAATTTAGTTTGAGTGTCAAATTATTATTTTTTTTTTATTTGCTGTCAAAGTTATCCACATTCCTCTCTTGTGTAAGTAGGATGGAAAAAGCTATTTGCTATTGGTACTAATACCAATTAAACCAACCTCATCACCAGTCACAAATGTTGATATTGCAACATTCAGCGCCCATGTTCAATTTTTTAAAACTTGCTTTCTACAATATCTAGCCATGAAAACTGAAGAATGCTGATGGTTAGGAAAAAAAACACGGACCCCCCCAGCCACCACACTTCACGTCACAACATAAAGGGCACCACTTCATGCATCGGCACTGAACATTGGCATTGGGCGTACATTTTGAGGTGCAGATTCATTCTGAAAGAAAACATGATCAAGAGTTTAAATTCTTGGCTTAAGGTTAAACAGAGACAATGTTACTCACATTATCTGTATTAAATGTCCTGGACCATCATTAATGAGCCAGACAGCTGAATGTTCTGTTCTGTTGTTTAACCGTGTTTTTTTTAGCTGAAGGATCCTGAATCATATTCAACTGCTCACTTGCATTTTCTCTCCATTCTTCTCTTCACTTTCTCTTACCAGAGGTATATACGGAGCTGACTTCCCTATAAGGAAAAACCTGTTTACTGTAAACTACAACAAACAGGAAATGCAGCAACGTTTGTATGCATGTTAGACATCAAATCTGGGTGTCAATCTGGTTAAACCAATCTACTCTAATTACAGATATCACACAAACTATATTGCTCTTTGAGCCCTGCTGTATAGTTATTTCTCTATCCAGTATATATTATTTGCTGTAATAGTAGTAATGTATGAATAGTATTAAGAGTATAGTAGTAGTATTAGTAGAAGTAGCAGTAGTGATATAGGTGGTCTTAGTATTCGTAGTAGTAGTTGTAGCGCTGACGGGCTTCCTAAACATGGTCGAGGCTTGATTACCCACAGTCCCCTGGGTCTCCAATCCATATCTGTCCTCTACACAGGGGAAATCAGCACTGGTGATTACAGTCACAAAAGACTTTCTTTCTAACATCAAGATATTGAATGTTAACTGAGTGGAACAGATTCATTGAGGTGTTGATACGAGGAAGATCAGGAAACACAAATGTGTCAAGGTACCTTTAAATACATTCCAGGTTTTGCAGTTATCCTATAGCTTACTGTTTGCATCCAAACATGGAGAATTGCTGTAGAGCAGAGGTACGCTCAATCATTTTTTATTTTGACCTGATGAAATTTGGTAACGACAAACCTTAAACGGAATATTTGATTTTTTTAGACTGCCATTACCTTCTTTACCTATAATAGCTATGACACCGACAGAGCTATAGACTTTGTTCCAAATGATCGGGTTATGCTTACGGGCTCACAACATCAATTTGAGTTTTTTATATTCTAAATGATAGTAATGATGCCTTTGGGTGTCGCAAGCTGTGGTGGGAAAGCTACAACTGTAACACTATTGATTTAGCAGGGTTTTACATTAAAGTGAGATAAATTTGTCAGAATTACTTTGCAAAATTATGTCACAGAGTAGCATATAAAATAGCAATAAAAAAGGTAAATAAAGAAAACTGGTTAGAATGAAGCGTTTCTTTCTATTAGCTAGAAATATCAACAACTTCCCTCAGCAAGCTATAGAAAATATTAGAAATCACCAAAAACACTCCTGATAGCTTACTTGTATGCATTGCTTATGATATTTTGTGTGTGTGTTTCAATACTGATTACTCTGCATTGCTATTTTCCATTTCTAGGCACAACATCAGTCATTTACAGCCACAATGTGTCTGTCAATGTTATCATAAAGGTCGACAGTCTGTACAGAAGCATTTACAGAAATATCAGCGTTGTCGAAGGGCTGGTGAACACTGCTGTGTAGGGAGCTGTGCTTTTCTTCTCCTGGATGACAAACTTGCCACTTTGCACATTAGTCACATTTTTGACTGTTACAATCAGCTGAGACACAGAGAGGAAGAGACAAGTGTACCTAGACAGAGTTTGGCAGGCATGAAGATGGTTCTGTTAAAACAAAGGCCAAAATGGGTGACAGTGTGCCTGAATGAGATCAGACCAGTAATTACATGGAAATCTGTTCCAAGGAGCATGATGATTTCAAGGCTGTATCTAACCACGCTCGTCAGAACAGTGTCAGTCAGTGTGTTGGGCGTGGTACAGAGCGAAAGCTGGCGTGCGTGTGCGGTTCTGACCCACATCTCTCAGTTTCAAATTGGCAGGAGCTGTCGGAGAGGAAATGTTCCGCCCTTGGAGGCTGCACAGCTTTCCCCAGAGCACAGCCTCAGTTTTTAATATTACACCTCTGGTGCTTACACACGACAGGTGTCTCACTTTGAAAGTCAGCAAATATTCATTTGTGCAGCAGCACCCTGCTTCCCGTTGAACACTCATTCTAGGGAGCTGCACAGTACATGTACAGCCCTGTCCCGCTTAAATGCAATAATAAAATATCTTAAGGGAACGCACCGATATATGTTCTCAGTTCTTTTTGTTTACTTATGTTGGCTGATCTAATATTATTGATTTCTTCCATTTCTAAATCATGGGTGTTTGGACTCAGCAGCTAAAAGGGATCCTAATAAATGAATAAACCTGATCCATCAATTAAAAAAGGCGACGTTCTAGCCAATAATCTATATTTTGCAAAATGCAATATGCAAAAATACCAAAATCTTATGCAAAATGTTGATCAGCTGACCATTACTGATCCCCACGATCAAAGTCTTCGGTGGGTTTCATTTCCATGTTACAGGCACGAACTGTTAAGTGATTTTAAACATTTTCAGTTTAACAGAGTGATTAGGGGAAGACCTGCAGGTATTTACTGCAGCTGGATGAACCGCAGCCACCCATTACATGAGTGCAACAAGAAAGGCAACATACATGTTTGATACTTGAGTCTAAGTAAAGCATACGGTATTGGTTTAATGGAATATTCACAGTCCTATTAATGGTATTAAACTGAATTACTGGGTTGTAAAGATTTTCACAGATCAGCCTGGAGAAATGCCATAAGCCAATCTCCTGACCTCTGAAGTTACACTGATCTTTTATGAAAAAATAGAAAACATTTGGTTTGCATGCTTTCCATTTGCTCACTGTGTGGAGCAAAGGATCATTCAGCCAGAAGTGTTTTCATGGATTTAAAAGGGGCCATTAAAGGTTATTAAAAATGTTCAAAATCAAGGCCTGCTGGTGAGAGGGGATGAGGATTATAAAATAAATAACATAATTTATTAGCAGTTAAGGAGAGGTAAATGGAATGGAAGAGGACACAGCAATCTTATATTTCTCATTTTTATTATTGTATCAATATAGTTAAATTATTTATATAAATAATGATGTGTATGAAATATAATACAAAACCTTGCAACCCTTTCACCATATCTTTTTATAAATTATCATGGATGTAGCTAGTTTATTCGTGGTGCACGGTATTATCCACACAGTGCAGATAGAAGAGTTCTCCTTTACCCCATGAGGGATTACAATGTCCCTCAGGGGCCAAAACACTATCAGTCTTACTCATCTCCAGTGAGTGCTCATTATCTAGTTATCACTGAGAGTCCAGGAGAGGGTCCTCCTTGCGTGAGAAAGGATCAGCAGGGACAGCTTTAACCCACTGTCCTGCAGAAAGGGATACATCTAAAAACGAAGGTGAATAACACCCCAGTAGGCTGATATTTGTGACCTCTCTAGAACTGTTGGTTTAGCTTTTTAAAAACAGAATTATTCTTGGAAGAAAGGAAAACTAGATGACAGCCCAGTCATGCCTTTGGGTTTCCTAACCAATAGGACTTTCTCACAAACACAGATTCATAAACACAGAGACATAAAAAGGGAAAAAAACTAAATAATTAAGTAGAAACATCCTCTTTCATCCCTATTGCCAGTTTGTCATTCCCACCTATTTCCAGGAGTGCCCACCTACTCTATGACCTCATTACTTAACAATCTGTCTACTTATTTCATTATATGTGGTTCCATTTAAAATGCACATGTATCAATGCACTCTACCAAGACTCCTGTTACCTGTATCAGTCCCCTCTCAGTGTGTTCAGTTTGCAGAGTACTGCAAACTTTATAAAGCAGCCAGTAGTAACAAGCTCAACTTCCGAGCAAAAATATGACCTTCCCACCACAGTCCCTTAGACCACGACTGTTTTCATTTACATGACAGCCAGAGGGCTGATTGTGTCACCAATAACTGACATGTCCTTATCATCTCTTCATAAGGTCAGCCATTGGTAAACGGCTATCATGTTCAGAGACAGAGATATCACTCTGCTCCACTGTCCTGGAACCAGACTGGATTTCTTATTGTGTGTGTTGCATAGCAACTGCATCCGTCTTGAAAAAAGACCAGCATAAACTTTAGATCACACTAACTACATGTTTCCCTTATAAAATCTAAAAATAAAAACTGTTAATTAAACTTTTATTATGAAACAGTGACTCAAACCGTGCTAAACCGGCACTGCAGTGCTGGTCTATTCGCACTCCTTCTCATGTGTTATCTCTTACATCAAGCCCATGTAACTTGCTAAGCAACTGCAAACGTATCCCAGTATGGCAATTACAGTAATTACATTTACCAAGATCCACAAGTCAGCTGCTTTACAGTAACATCATCATTTGGCGACCTTACTGACCGGAGTGGTTCTGACACAGCCCTACGCAAACTGCACCAAAAACAGGAAACAACTCATTTATTTTCTACTGAAGCACACTGTATTTAATTCTTGTTTTACTCTTGTGATAAATAGACAAGAAAGTACTTTAGGGTTCAGTCTGTCTGATTTACAGTTTACAATCATATTTGATGTTTTATGAATTTGGTTGATTCTACTTTATCTGCATTCCAGGATAACATAATTTCCAATAAACAATTTCAGCCTCATATTTTTACAGGTTTGTGCAATAATCTAGAGTTGATCTATCAAATCACTACAATTCTTTGTTTTCCACAATTAGGAATGTTGAACTACAGTGTAGGAGGTACAGGCCAAGCCAGCCTCATAGAAAGAAGAATACTTCAGTAACATTTACAACAACAGTTTGTCTATTAATGGGTCTGTCTGGTTTGTTAAATGGGTAAAAACACTCATCTGGTACATGCTGAAAAGATAAAAGCTACTGCTTTTACGTCCACGTCACCATTTTGCCCCAGCCTGTTTGGGGTAAAGGCCACAGTGGTGGTATATTCTCAACTATGAATGAAACATTGTCTTGGAAGAACAGTCTATTTGAGAAGGATGGCACTGTGAATGTTTGAGCGATTACAACTTACATTTCATATTCTGTGTAATGATATTCCTCTAGTGAGTAACTCTCTTTAGTCGCTGTCATCGTAGAGTGTCCACTTACAGCATATGGCACCGGACAGCAAATATGCACAAGCACTCATACTCAAGGACTGAAACAACAACAACAATAACATGCTGTGAGCTAATGCCCCTTTAATCACAGCATTTCACTAATGAACAGCAGGGAGGCAGAGTGAGTTGGCAGCCTGCTCTCCAAGCCGACCCCGTGTCAGACCTGGTCCACTGAAGTCTCTAAACCGAGTCAGTGACAGGTCATCACAAACTAATAAGCTCTAGAGGTGCTCATGTGACCTTGACCTCTGACCTTCTTGTCAGAAGGTGTAAGCTAAGACAATTTGTCTTCTGAATCAATATCCTCCTGCTGTAGATTATACATCATACCAGCTATTACTACTGACTGCTAGGCAACCCCCGTGATCTATGTGCCAATAGGGTCACTTTTGAAACTCAATACTTTGAGTATGTCGTGAACTGTCCCACTTGTGACAAGTAGGAAAAATTGTCAAGTATAAGAGGCAACAAATGTTAAGTCAGTGTTTTTTTTAACTCATTCTTGAATCACACATTTTTGAAAAAGAAAAATGCGTTTAGATCCTGTAAAGGAGGGCATCATGAACTTGAGTTTGAAACTCAACAAGTATCAAAATGCTGATGTCAGAGCCTGTTATGAGCAGAACTGCACTAAGGCTATAAACACTGATTGAAGCACTTGAATTGGCTTTTGCAGTGCAGTAAAATGGAGTCTGTTGTGTTCTTCCATTTACCCGCTTACAGAGTTAAAACATCTAAAACCTATAGTGCAGCTGATTAGAACAACTTACGAACGGGCTGTAATTTGCTGGTCTATTAAAAAGCTAAGTACATTTATTTTCAGTTTCTTCTAGTGCAACCAAGCTTTACATGATTGTCTTAAATACTGTATGCAGTCATTAGAACACAGCAAGCTCCCAGCACTGACATGTCATGTCTACTGTGAGTTCCATAGTTCCCTTCTTGCACTTGATCTTCCAGTGGCACAAAGCTGCAGTAAATACCTAAGATTAGCAGCCGTACCAGTGCAAACAGTGGCGATAAGAAGCCTAATAACATAAAAGTTATTAAAGGCCAGAATCCAACATGCTGTTTGATGTTCCGGTTTGTCACAGAGTATGTAATTTTCCATCACAAATGTAACCCTAGAGGCTCTCTTCCTGTTGACGTTGAGCTACCTCCAGCTATGACGGAGGCTGGATCACTGGGCACCATATGGCAGAGGGTTTTCACTTTGTCTCGGAAACAGGCATGCATTTTAAGCGAACTACGGTGGTAGAATAATGCCCTAATAATTGATTATTAAATTCAAACTGGTGCGAGGGATTAAAAGCATCCTGCAATTCTAATCATTTTTTTAAATACTCGTCTCATTGTCATTAATACCACATTACCATATAATGCTGTCTAAGGAAAAGGCGGACTCAGGTAAATGTGCTGTGTGTGCGAGCGAGCGAAAAATAGACTAGTGTGAACACAGGCTAACGCGCTCGCAAAATGACAGAACCAAGCGTGTGACAAACAAAATGTCACATATGCCCTGTGAAACACTGAGATCTGTTGTGGGGCTTTGTGGTGTAGCAGCAACTGTCACATGTAGGTTACAGCACTTTCCCCGAGCAGTGAATGTGATCATTGGCCTGCATGGCCGCTTTCTGACCTGTGACTGCATGTGAGCCACTCTCTCGTCCATTTCTACTGCGCCGTCTTCTAGTTGGGGAAACGTACCAAAATAATATTTGAAAGAATTTGAGGATCAACTGCTGTCACTGACATGTGCTGCAGTAAAATCAAACCTATCTTACCTTACCTGTGGCCATGTCAGGGCTTCCTGTCAAGGAGGTTTCTTAAGAATTCATAAACATGTAGATTCTAAAGAGGCGGCAATTATTTTGCCATAAAATCACAATTGATTGAAGTCAATGGGTAAATCCTTTGACCTAGTGTGGGGAGTTGTAAATGTCCTGATAAGTATCAGTTAAGTCCATCATTGCTGTGAGTGCTGCTGTAATGGCAGGTGTCAATATGTGGCTATGTTCAATCGTTCCAAACTTACAAGTCGGACTGGCTGCAGCTGAGAACTCTATAAGGTGCGTAAATCTTGTTTTATGATTATTTTAATTCTGTCCTGCTGAATTTGACCCAAGTACACTTTTTGTTTTTACCTTTTTAGCAGCGTCATTTTACGGTAAAATATCTGCAAAATCCCATGCACATTCTAATATTCGAAGTTAAAACATTATTACATCCCTGGACGCCTTCCAGTTTGCATATGGGTCCAACCGTTTGACTGATGATGCTGTCTCCACAGCCCTCACACATCTGGGCACAAAAGCCTCATACGTTAGAATGCTGTTCATAGACTTCAGCTCAGCATTCAACACAGTCCCCCCAACAGCTCATTCTGAAACTGGACCAGCTGCGGTTGAATACCTCACTGTGCAATTGGCTGGAGGACTTCCTTACCGGGAGAACACAGGCAGTACAGGTCGGCAGAAACACATTGTTAGAAAAATGTGCAACCCGACACACATCCAGCATCACCACACTGAACACGGGGGCCCCGCAAGGATGTGCATTGAGCCCCCTCCTCTCCACTCTGCTGACTCACGACTGCACGCCGTCGCACAGCTCCAACCTCTTCATTAAGTTCGTGTTTGACACGACTGTGGTGGGTCTCATCAACAATGAAAATGAGAGACTACAGGAGCGAGGTGAGCCACTTGGCCTTGTGGTGCAGACACAACAATCTTTTTCTCAACATTGGGAAGACGAAGGAGATTGTTGTGGACTTCAGGAGAGCGCCCCCAGCCTGCTCCTCTGACCCTCAACGGTGCTGCGGTAGAGATATTGAGCAGCACCAAGTTCCTGGGTGTGCACGTCACAGAGGACCTCTCCTGGACTATTAACACCACATCACTGGCCAGGAAGGCCAACCAGCGCCTTTACTTTCTCTGCAAGCTGAGAAGCGCTAGAGGCCCGGCCCCCCATCATGTGCACCTTTTATAGAGGCACCATCGAGAGCATCCTGACCAGCGGCATCACCGTGTGGTATGGCGCCTGCACCGCGTCGTGCCGGAAGACCCTACAGCGCATCGTGAGAGCAGTGGAGAAGATCGTCGGTGCCTCCCTCCCCTCCAAGACATTTACAGTTCATGCCTCTCCCGGAAAACCCTCTGCATCGCAGGGGACCCCACCCACCCGTCACACAGCTTCTTCAGCCTGCTACCATCAGGAAGGAACATGTGACAGGCGTGTGGCCTGCGGGCCAGGACCAGGACCAGGACCAGGACCAGCAGACTTAAGGACAGCTTTGTCCACCAGGCTGTCAGGATGCTGAACTCTCTCCCTGTGGTGCCCCCTGCACACTGACCCCCAAAAATGAACTCTGACCCCCTCAGGAAGTGCACATTCACTTTTACCAATGTATAAGCCATTTCTATTGCACTGATATCATATATATTTGCACTGACACTTTACGTGACCCAAACTCACACATTTAACTTTGCTATGTGCCTTACGCCGTGTTTATTTGATTTTAGGTATTTTGGTTGCCCTTATGCTTATTTATGCTATGCCCTTATGTTTATTTTTTAGTTGGTTATATTAGTTTTGCTTAGACTTGTTGTTTGCACCAAGGGTTTGAGAGAGTAGCGCAATTTCAATCCTGTACATGCTGCAGACTTGACAGCAAAGCAGACTTTGACAAAACACACACAAATAAGCACAAGGAAGACAAAAGACAAAAGATTCCCTGCACAAATGTGCAATGTCTTTCTTGAGCATTTAACATAAGCTTTGTTTGGTTGAAAGACACTTAATGTTCTTATGTCACAAACCGTCAATACAAGTACACGAACTGGGGTCATTTGTTCCAATTACTGGTTACTTTTCCTGCCATCAACAGCTGAGTGTCAACTAAACTTGGTCCTGTATCCCAGCACCCAGCAGCTCTGTGCGGCTCCCGTCCAGCACGCAGCGGTGCCGCCTGCAATCCGTTTACACCGCTGCTCGGATTTTAACGTCGCATTTTAATTCTAACGTGTACATGTTCCTTTCCTCTGTCATCAGTCGAGCCGCAGGACGCCGCCTGCTCGGCTGAAGCCGTTGTTGTCCGACGTGCTTGCAGCCACTCGTCCCGGGTCTTATCTTACCTTTTCGCGTCGACGTCCAGGCTCCTAGCGGCTCATTGATCCGGTCGACAGAAAAACACTCTCGCTGAGTCGCGTCGGTTCAGGTTCCGACAACGTGGCTTCCCGGTATGATTTACATCCCCAAACCCGAGCAGCGTCCGGAGCGTCGCCGGGCAGCATCAGGTGAAAGGGACGAAGCTGCGAGGTGACGGATGAGCCGCCGCCGCCGCTGGATGCGCCTCTTGTGTCGTGTGTTGCCTTCTCTGGCTAATTGCCGCGGAATAATTGGAAATTAGCAAATTCTCGACGCGCTTCGACAGGAGCTTCGGCTGAGGAGGCGACGACTTTCTCCCTCTGTCCTCCGACGCCGGCGAGGCAGGACTGCTGCGCGCTCCCGACGGCGCCGGGCTCGTCCGCGGGACTGAACCGCGCACGGGAATAATTCATGACGGGAAGGAGGTCGGCGTCCCGATGGAGCTGCCCGCCGCCCGGTGAACACGGGCCAGTTCATTCCCGCAGTCGGCTGAACGTTGTTCATTTGAACGGGTTCGCTAGAGAACAGCCTCCACTCAGCTGCGGCCTGAAAGGAGACGGACAGCGGAGGCAACGAGAGATGACTGTAATGGCCTATTGCAGGTCCGCTATACGGCTCTAAATTGCACTGAGTCTAATTTGCCATCCATTTTCATTGTCCAAACACCTTCAAAAGGACCGTATTGACGACGTGTACGACGTGTTATGTAAGACTTGTTCCCTGGATGATTCTGTAAGAGCTGCTTTTCCTCCCTGAGGGCTTAGATTGTACCCAAGTGGGACAACTACTAGGCCCACAGAGGCCCCCGGTGCCTTGCTTTTTGCCACTATTGTGAGCATTATTTTCATTTATGTTGGTGGATGGTCTGAGCCCTGCTTCCCATTCATTAAAACACAGGCAGGCCACACCTGGGAGCTGCACATGTAGCAGCACACAGCCAGGCTTTTCAGTGCTGAAGTGCCTTAAAGAGAAAAGCTCCTCCAGATGCTGAGGCAGGGCAGGAGATTTCCACTGAGCTTCCAGCTGATCCATTCAGTACTTACCTAAAGCTACACTGCAGCCTGGAGGTTTGCATTCATCTCCGTCTTATGAAAATCTCCATAATGGATAGATAGATAGATAAATAATTAAATGCTGGTAGATTTGTGTCGTTTGCCCAAATTAACTGCACATATTAAAGGGCAAATCTTTTTTGAAAGTCGGTCCAAACCCACAGTGAGAGTTGCACAGTTACTGCGGGGAAAGCTGGACTTTTCTTGTGTCTTCAGAGGAAAACACGGATGCCAGAGGACAAGGACTTGGTAGCCTGGAAGGTCGCCGGGTCCTTCAACCTTTCAAAAATTACAACATTTTTAGAAGTACAGTATCTGCCAGTTTGAAATTCCATTATGTTTAAAAATGTGGGTCCTTAGCCATAATTACATTCAGCTTTGTCTCACCAACTTCACAGGCAACAACAACCATACCAACCATAACCAACCTCCAGACAGGGTTTTAACCAAGTCCAGAGATTAGTCCCATTTTCTAAACCATGTTTTGGGTGAGAAAAATGCCAGTTAGTGTGGACAGAAAACATTTTCCGAGTGTAAACAAAGGCGATCCTTAAAGTTTCCTGTGTTACCAATTGCTATTAACACTGAGACCTCCTGTTCTCCAGATCAACGGCGAGTATGCAGTTTGGTGCAATTGACAATATTGACAGAACACTCTGTGTTTCAGGGTGTTTTGGTTTCACTTCAAAGTAAGTGGTTGAAGCAATTTGTATAAACTGGAGATTTGTTTCAAACTCTGGCACGCATGTGGCTTGTCTCATTGGACTTTGTTGCAAAGCTGCGTCTAATGCCGTCACCGCATCCCCTGATCTCAGCGATGACATTGAACATAGTGGCCATGCAAGCAGCCTGTTGCAAAGAGCCTGAAAGAGAAACTCAAAGGTGCGACAGAAGCTGAGGAAAAGATCCTTTTGATGCAACACAACCTGAGAGGAGGAAAACAAGATGAAAGAATGGAAGTTGATTGTGCGCGTAACCCAGTAGGTGTGTGTGTGTGAGAGAGAAAAATAACAAAGGATGTAAAGGTTGTGAAGGCAAATGAGTACAAAGTTTCCCTTCATGATGGGAGACTCACATTTTCTAGCTGCTTTAAAGTGAATGACATTTGATTCACAAACGTGTCCTAACCATCATTCCAGTGAAAAGCACTGTTACATTTGAATGCGTACGGCCCTAATATACCTTTATCTCAGAGACCCTGTAAGATGTTCATTATTAAGTCGTCATGGTAAAGTGAGTCAGGACTGCTTTAGCAAATTACTCATGGGGTGCATGTATTAGCAATCCATTTACAGAATTACAATGGGCATCAATTAATTCTGGCCTCCTACACTTATTGAATGGTTTGCAGCGAACAATTCAAACAGGTTTCTGGCAAACGTTTAAATCATTTTAGATGAAGCTTGTGTAACAAAAAGATTCTTGGATGTGATGTCAAGACCGGTGACAGGTGTAACCTGTTATGGAGGCTTTAATACATGTACTTTAAAGTCCATCATTACAACTGGACAGGGCAGGAGAGCTTGAGTTTGTTAAAAGAGTCAGGCTGTCCATCTCTGACATCTCCTGTGTGACGCTAGGTGACCCGGAAGTAAAAGGCAACAGAAGGCATTTCGTCCCACTGGCTCCACTTGCACTGGGCTGCCCCTGTTCTCACCGTCAGCTCCCCCATCACACATCACGTCACATAAACACAAGCACAGACACAGCAGCTCTTTAATGCTTAACACGTCCTGCCGATGTCCCCTCTTACAATCTACTTTTCCATGTCCTCTCAGCATTGCCACCTCTCTGCGTGGAAGCGTTTCTGTGCCTTACAGTCAGAGGCAGTCTAATTTAGTAGTACTCCCAGTAAGGTCCCCTGTGGCTGAAGAAAAAGAAAGGGAGGTTCCAGGCCAGACAAAGTAGGGCCCATCACCTACTCCTCTGCAAGGAAAGCCCTGCTGGCTCCAAGCCCAGATAACAGAGGAGGACTCGCATCTCTGTTCTGTGAAGGTGTTCCAGAAAGCGCAAACAAAACAAGGTTTATTCAAAAAAGAATACAGGAAACATTGAGTGGTTTAGCCGTTTTCTGTGTGAGCCTGGACGTCTTTGAGCAACGTCTACCGACACACTTGTGTTGCCTCATACAAATATTGACAGACTTATTTTCATGAGTGACCTTGAAGTGCAACATGCACACGGTTCAGGTTTTTGCATCTTGTCTCATGTGAGGAAGTAAAGCCCCTTGCTGTCAGCAAATGACTGACGGTGCAGACGTTGCTGAGCTGTGCACACAACGAGGACGAGGACATGCAAAGCAGGTCACTCTAATGATTTTCCCAACGCTGCCCCGCTTTATTGTTTATCCTTCCTTCAGAGTTCTTTATGGTTTTTCTCCTCCACCAGTGGATCATTCATCTTCTAAGTAGCCTTGTCAGTCTCTCTACAGTGGCATACAGCAGTCAGAGGGCTGCGAGTCCCCTAATTTGGATGCAAAGACATGAGAGGAAAAATGGCATCAGCGTTTTGCCTTAATTTCATTATTCTCTGATGGCAAAAAGCACACGCAACTTCCTCTGATGCCATTGTCTTAAGTGTATTGAATATATCCTGCAGTTCATGTGTGGCAGGCACAAATATTATTTACTTTATTTACATTTGTATCTCAACCTGCCAGAGAAACATCTATTTTAAGTCTGTTCTTCCACATAAGTAACCATGGTTACCATATTGTGTCTCTGCACATAAAAGCGAGATTCTAGCAGCTGAAATGGCTGTACACTGGCCGACATTATTGAACATTGTTGTGAATGATGAGAAATATCATTTTTGAACAAGGACAGTCAGGCATGGCTGTGCTGATGTACATTAGGCAGACGATTTTCAATAGGCACATATTTTCTAGAACTCTTGTCTTGCCATCTGAGATGCATCCTGTCTCCCTGTGTTGTGTTTTCCCTCCTCTACCTCCATGTGCTCTCCTTCTCCCACAAGATGCCTCGACTTCACTGGGGTTAAAAATAGATACAACCCCCCCCCAAGTGCAACTTGAGCCTAACTTTATTTTCATGGGGGAAATGAAAAGCACACAGACTGGAGGGGCCGAGGGAAGAAACAATAACCTTCAAGATCCAATGACAAATCAGTTTCTGACTGCGTAAGAAAAACAGTAGAAGGACCAGCAAAGGTCCATACAAAAAGGAAATCTGTCAAGGTTTAGACCTGTGTGGCTCTCTGTTCTTCATAGAGCTCGCTCACTGGGCTTTAATCTTTAGATTTCACTTTGGTTTTGACATCAAATTAGTCCTTGCCATCTGTCACACAGGGCTGAATCCTACCTACTCCTCCTGAAAATCAGATTCAAGTCTAAGAGTGTTCTCAATACCACAATCAAAACCCTATCCTGCAAATATTTGAACAGGAATGTTTATGGCAGGTTAATAATTACAGCCTTTTCATAGTTCTGGCATGGCCATATGGATATTGATTTCTCACTGGCTGCGGACGAACCCCGATTCATATCTCTGATCTTTCTTTGTGCACACATGCACAAACCCAGGAGATATGCAAAGATGCATCTACAGTCATGATGTCTTTCTAGTTCTGGTTCCTCACATCTCATCTGGAGACAAAGGGAGTGAGACGGAGAGAAGACTGGGGGAGACAGAGAGACAAATAGAGTGAATGAGAGGAAGGAGAAAGTGACATTAGCAAGAGAATGCAGACGGATGTAACAGGAGAGGGAAAGGAGAGCACGGCAAGGCAGCGCGAACACTGGAGTCAGAGTGTGACAGGCAGAGGAGGAGGAGGGCAGAGAGGAAGGGCGGGTGTGGGAGGGATGCGAGATGAGTCAAAGCCTCCGAGCTCCCCTGATTTCTCTGTGAAAGACACAGTGCTGAAAAGATAGATAGCGCGTGCCCTCTCTGCCAAGGCATGCCCAAGACAATGACATCATCACCAACATCATCATCAAAACTAGCAAGGACACGAGGCGAGAGCCCCAGACTCACACTTGGATGGTTTATTCATTATTATTCACTCACTTATTCATCATTTTCCTTGCACTCAAGACTATTGCTTTGCACTGACACAGATCATAAATAATCTTCATATATCACTAAAAATATCCCCAAAATAAAATATGTATTCTTACTTTTACATACATATTCAGCTATATGTGGACAGTTTTACAGGAGGCTACAATTATAGAACAGGAGAGAGGGATTTTGCTCCCTTCATACTGTATGTGTTGTGTGGGGTTGATATACTGTTGCTGGAGGCGCTTAATTCTGGCGAGCAGCGGCGTCACTGCTGGCGCTCCTTATATGCGAGTCTCTTTGCTTTATTCTGGAGGTAACGCGCTTCGCCCTCCTCGAAACGCCTCTGCTCCTCCTCTCCGTCGATCTGAAGAAGACAGAAAAGAAGACAAAAGATTTGTTTTTCACACATTCATCATTTACACATATGGTACACTTGAAAGTTTCCCCCCTGCTGCCTTGGGCATGAAGCTCTGATCTAATCGACCAGTCCGTGCTGTAATTGCCATTCATCTTCTAAATGTTTTCCATGCATACAAACTATGCAGTAGGATGCACTGAGGTAAAGCTGAACGAAACCACGTGAGGTCATTTGCAAAACATTGACACATTTGAAATTCCCTAAACTGCTCTGTTTACAAGGCATTCCAACAACATATTAGACGCAAAGCTTCGCCAGTGTATGCGTTGTCTAACGCAAATTTTGTATTTCTGCAATGCTGGCAACAAGGCCTAAGGATTGCAATATGAGTCAGTCAGTAAGTCCAGCTCTATGGTCATGAGATTTCACATTATCAAGACAACTGCTTACTAAATTGCACAAAATTTGACATGAATATTACAGCAACATTCCCAAGAGGATAATTTATGTGAGTTTTGGTGCCTGCTGGCCTATCATCTAATCCCACCAACAGGTCAAATCTTCTCTTAATCAATATTTAGATCCCTGACAAGCTAAATTAAACTCATTTGCAGATTTCCATGAAAATAGATGAATCACATAAATCCTAATGTTTTCAGCTGAAACATTGTACTGTACCGTAGCAGCATGATCTATTGCCATAACAGGTTGTTATAGGCATATTCTCAGTTTTAGCGTCATAGTTTTGTATAATTACACTTTTTAATATTCATAGCACCACGACACCCAGGATTTGTGGGCCGCAGCTCTGGATTTGCAGCTGCTATTAATCACTTCTTCCACCTGTGTTTTTATTCTGAGGGGCACTCTCAAGCCTGTGAAAAACAAATCTTCCCTTTCTCCTTCACTTAGCTCAGTTTGGCTGCTGATTTGTGCGACGAAGCACTCGCTAGTCTGTACAGTTTAATTAGACTGCCTGGCAACCCCCATGACTTAAACAACAATACCAACTCCAGTGACAGTGTCAACACTTGCTTTACTGGTGCTGCTTGCTTTCTCACTCCACCGCTGTTCCAAGGGAGCAGGTGATTGTGTTGTATGTGAGCATGTACACATATGTTTGTGTTTTTTGTATGTAAAATATACTGTACAAGTAAATACTAGCGTTAATGACATGTTCAGATGGCGTCTCTTTGCTGTGCACACACCAGGCGGTTGGCACCTGCCACTCAGCAGCACTCTGGGTGCAAAGCTGACAGATGGCGCCTTTACTTTACGGAGAGAGCAGGGTGGTAACAGATATGACAAAACATCATGCCAGGGAGAAGCCCAGAGGTCACAACTCAAATGTGATGAGAATATTAAAATAGTGACGCTGAGCTACAAACATAACACCGGTGGGAATATCGTCTTTGTAGAGCAGGTTCAGCAGTATATAGCTGTAGTATTGGTGCGTTTGTTGTTTGCTGGTTATATAACAGTCAACTTACTGCTCAGTCAATCTTGCTTTTGCCATTCAGCTGAAAGTAATGGAAAATTCCAGTTCACTGAATTATCAAAAATAAAAATAGAGAGAGACCAACTTTTACCACAGTTCCAGTATTTTCAAGCACTTACACAACCAGAAACCACAAGGAATCTTGTTCTAGCGTGTGAAAGTTGCAAACTAACAAAAACTATTTGTTATTGGATTTCACAGCAAATTCATATCGGAAAACAAATAGTTTTAGTTGTTTGTTTTTACCTTTGTTTTGTTGGGGAGCCGCAGACTTTACATACAAAAAGTGTAATGTAACATATTTAAGAGAATGCTGTATAGTCAAGTTGCTAGTGGTTACCTGTGGACAATTTGAAAGGCACACACAAACAAGGCCTCAATTATTATATCTTTTGAGTTGCCACTGCCTTTATCCATTTATGCAATGTAGTAATTAGACAGGAATATTAGTTAACATTCCAACTGGACTGCAGGCAGAAAAATGTACAGGGAGCTGGTCATTCAATGATTTTTAAATAATTTAAAAATAATTATTGGTCTGTTCAGCTATTTGATACAAGGTGTCAATGGGTAACGGAAGTCAAAGATGTGCACACACAACCACAAAGAGATGCGATCCAAATATACATTGTGGAGGACCAGGCTGGAGGGCTGGATTGCGGAGCGCCAGGAGGGGGCCAGGCCAAGTCTGGGGGGGCGTGTACGTCCCATATGGCCACGCCCCACCTGGTAGGGAACGCACCTGCGACCCGTCAGGTGACGAGCGCCACGCCCAACCACTTAACCAGGCTGGTGACTTAAAGAGCCGCAGTTGGCATCTGAGGGGGGGAACGTTGGAGGTAACGGCCGAGAAGGCGAGAGCTCGCGAGAGCTCGCGAGAGCTCGCCAACGGGGACGGCGGCGAGAATCCCCACAACTGTAGAGTTTGAGATACCCGGGAACGGAGGACGTTTTGGTGTTCTTGTTTGTCCCAGTTCCATTTCCCCTGTAAGTTTTGAATAAAGATCCTTTTGTTATTAGAATTCTGGCTGGTG
>JAVQJF010004644.1:0-19476 GCA_036023855.1 Gadopsis marmoratus
CGCAGTGAGAAGCTTCTCATTTCTTAAAAAACCACGTCGAAAGACGCATCCTGTGGTCGTGGAAAATATGTTAATCAGTTTCAGAAGGGTCAAATTATTGGCATGCATCAAGCAAACAAAACGTCTAAGGAAATTGCTGAAACTACTAAAATTGGTTTAAGAACTGTCCAACGCATTATTAAAAACTGGAAGGAGAGTCCAGATTTACCCTGTTCCAGAGTGATGGGCGCATCAGAGTAAGAAGAGAGGCAGAGGAAGTGATGCACCCATCATGCGTAGTGCCTACTGTGCCTGTGGGGGCAGTGCTATGATCTGGGGTTGCTGCAGTTGGTCAGGTCTAGGTTCAGCAAAGTTATGTGGCCAAAGAATTAAGTCATCTGACTACATGAATATACTGAATGACCAGGTTATTCCATCAATGGATTTTTTCTTCCCTGATGGCACGGGAATATTCCAAGATGACAATGCCAGGATTCATCGGGCCCAAATTGTGAAAGAGTGGTTCAGGGAGCATGAGACATCATTTTCACACATGGATTGGCCTCCACAGAGTCCAGACCTTAACCCCATTGAGAATCTTTGGGATGTCCCGGAAAAGACTTTGCGCAGTGGTCTGACTCTCCCATCGTCAATACAAGATCTTGGTGAAAAATGAATGCAACTCTGGACAGAAATAAATTTTGTGACATTGCAGAAGCTTATCGAAACAATGCCACAGCGAATGCATGCCGTAATCAAAGCTAAGGGCGGTCCAACTAAATATTAGTGTGACTTTTTTTTAGGCCAGGCAGTGTATATTATCAAACCCTGACATTTCTTTCTTTAAAAACAGTTTGAAGCACTTGCAAACAAAAAAAACCCCCACATCTTATATTCTGTGTGTGTGTGTGTGTGTTTTCAGAGACAGACATCTCTCAGCGCTTTGATGCTGGTTCCCCCCACCTGCCTTGGGACCATCCCTTCTATGACATTGCCAGGCATCAGATCATTGAAGTGGCAGGTCAGTTACCCAATCACAAACCTGTTTGTCTCCTCTCTGAAATCAAAATTTGGACTGCTTGTCATGTTTTTAAGAACAGTTTTATACAGTGACAGTGTCCTATGTTGATATAGGAAATGTTCAATTCAATTTTATTTATCTAGCGCTATATCATAACAGAGTTATCTCATAGCACTTGTGTTGAATCCTGGCTGTGTGTCTGTAGGTGATGATAACTTTGGCAGGAAGGTGATAGTGTTTAATGCCTGCAGGATGCCTCCACAGCACCAACTGGACCATCACAAGCTTCTGATGTAAGTACTGATGATATAAGGAGAAGTGGGATTTATTGAGACAGCAACTTTTCCTCCCTTATTTGGTATAGAATAACACTCCCCAGAGTGGTTCCTCATCTAAGTGATGGGATATTTACATTTCCACATTTTAGTTCCTATTCAGGCTCAGTTATGCTGAGGTGAGAGCAAATTCACTGATTGAGCCCTAGCAGAGCATGATGTTTTAGACAATGATTGGTGACCATCAAAGTGAATATCACAAATTTGGGTAGAATAAATGTAATTAGGGCTCAAGCAGGGAGTCCTGCGAGGACTGTATTGTATCTGAAGGAATTATTGGGGCCAGAGCACCGAGAATCGGTGACGAGGACCTATTGAAATTGGAAGGATTATTATTATTATTATTATTATTATTATTATCATTATTTTACCTCTTTCACCTCAAAAATGAGGTGCTAGGGGTGTTGAAATAGTCATGAAATAGTCAATAGTCAACAGACAGGTAGTCAGGTATATTGCATAAACCTTGAATTTGTAGTGCATTTTATGCCATTTTATGCATTGTGAGGAGCTTCCTGGCCTTTATGTCGATGGCCTCTATCTCCTCCTTTGACCAGCTTATTATGCCAGTGGGGTATCTGATGGACGGGAGCTTGAGGGTCCTGCTCAGTATCTTAGCTGTTCTTGGGACTGCACTTTTCTGGACAAAGATCTCGGATGTTGTTCCTGGATCTGTTGGAGCCACTCTCCCAGTTTGTGCGCTCACAGCCCAGAGTGTTCCGATTACCACAGGGACCACTGTTGCCTTCATTTTCCACATCTTCTCTGGCTCTTTTTTCAGCCCTTGGTATTTCTCGAGCTTGTCCGGTCGGTTCGCCATCACAAGTTTGTCCCATCCATTAGCAGCTGAGTCATTTGTCCTATCAGGCATTCACGTAGGGCAGTTAGCTTCTTTAGCCAGTAGGTGTGGATCATGTCACGGCCTGGTGCTGTCCAGCTCTTCATTCCTGAGACTCTTTCTTGGTTGTCTGCCATTGTGACGGTTAACTTTAACAAAAAATGTGAGCGTACGAGCACTATCTGTATAAATCTGTGTAAAGTCACTATACTTTCTCATTACATTAAGTCATTATGGAACTGGGAGACCTGAGAAGATAGAGGGATGTAGATATTGAGCCTATTGTCTGTTCCACTCTCCGGAGTGGAAGTTGGAGGTAATGCACCAAATGGATGCCAACTGCCGTAAAACTAGATGAAGAATTCATTACGGAAGAGGATTAGGGCTGCATGCGAGTTCAGACTTTTATTTTTTTTAATTCTGAGATTAAAGTCAGAACTTAAAAACAGTTTTACAGCAGTTGGCATCCAGCTTATTGGTGCATTACCATCACGTTCCGCTCCGGAGAGTGGAACAGACAATAGACTCGATATCCACATTCCTCGATTCCTATTTCACATGTGGCCCTAATCCTCTTTTGTAAAATAGAGCTTCTTAACATATTAAATAGTAAACGCAGGCTTAACAGGGTAAAAGCGCGACGGACAAACTTGAGGTTTTTGAAGAAGGTTGACAAAATAAGTGAGTAATGTTGTTGTGAGGCTTATCAACACTAGCTAATTGCTAGGTGATAAATGGCTAGCTGTGTGCCAAGGGGAGCAAAATTAATGTCATTAGTTAGCTAGCTAAACAGACAGACGAGGGGTTTTGTGTTAACTTATGAGGTAGCTTAACTTTAATGGATAATGTTAGTGACAGTATTAACTTTAATCGAATCAGTTAAGACGCGTATATTTTCACCGTATAGGTAATATAGAAACCGTTACCATATACCATGTGTATATATAAAAGTCGTGGAGAGCGATAGTGGATGAACCCAGTTAAAGAGTAACCGCCTGTGCGGAACGCTGTAAGATGTAACGGGAACGATCATTTCATTGGCTGACACTGCAGCTGGCATTCTATTTGTTGGGAATGATTGCAGAAACATTGTTGTTGGTGAAAATGTGGTTCCTTGGTAAACCTGGACCTGAATATGGAATCCAGTGGGTATACACACTCACTTACCTATTTAAATGACAATGCATTTGTTTTGTTTTTTGCAGGTATCTTAAAGGCACACTGGATCAGTATGTTGAAAGTGATTACACTCTGATCTATTTCCACCATGGGCTGACCAGTGAAAACAAACCGTCTCTCAGCTGGCTACGAGATGCATACAGGGAGTTTGACAGAAAGTAAGTGCAATAATGTAATTTGGCTTGTGCACAGACAGGGGCTATACTGACCACCATATCATAACTCACTGAAGCCTTAGTCTGGCCTAATCATCATCAGTACAAAGTTTTAGATAACTGAAATATTTGTGACCAAGCAGCAAAATAGACCTAGAAATGAATAGCACACTGTTAATGATTGTTTTATAGTGAGGTGTACAGTAGACTTTTCCATATGGTAAAAGTGAAAAACACTTCATGGTTCGGTGCGGTGACAGGAGGCTCAACCAGAGGGGGAAAATGTAGATAACAGCACATGTGCTGTTCCAAAGATCTTATCCTTATCTGTCTGTGTTTCAGGTATAAGAAGAACATCAAGGCTCTGTATATTGTCCATCCCACCATGTTCATCAAGACTCTGCTGATCCTCTTCAAACCAATCATCAGGTTCTTTTTTTTATGTAAAATTACTGAATGTGTTTTTTTTTTTTAATGGTCATGACACACGTTTTATTTTTCTGAGCTCCAGTGTCTTTTAAATTGTTCCCAATGACAAGCAAGCGCGTTTGGCTGCCTAGAGAAAAAGCGGTGCAACCAGCTTATTTTTTCAAAGCGCTCCGCCTTTTTTGTTCTATTTGAAAATCTCTGAACCTTTCAGAAAGACGCTGTTGTCGTCATGGGAGATTTATTTCAAGGCAACAAGTCATATATTAGACTTTTATCCTGGCAAGTGGGGAATTGTTTTAATGTATGTGTTTGAAAAGAATTTCCCTCTTGCTTTTTCGGGCAGTCTATTCCTCCTTCAAGCTCAGGTCCTCTACCAGAGGCCTGGGAGCTTGAGTGTGTCTTAGCTGTTTCCAGGACTGCACTCTTCTGGACATAGATCTTGGATGTGTTCCTAGAATCTGTTGGAGCCAGTCTCACATTTTGGGGGTCACAGCCCTGACTGAGTGTTCCGATTACAACGGGGATCACCGTTGCCTTCACTTTCCACATCTTCTCTAGATCTTCTATCAGCCGTTGGTATTTCTTGAACTTCTCATATTTTTTCTTCCTGATGTTGATGGAATTGCTACATCCCTGATTACTGCCTTCTTCTGCTGTCTGTATGTCCGGTCGGTTCACCATCAAAGGTTTGTCAGTCTGTATTTGGAAGTCCCACACTATCTTGACTTGGTCATTCTCAACCACCATCGAAGGTGTTTCCCAATGTGACCTTGGTGCTTCCAGCCCATACGTGGCACCGATGTTCCTGTACACTGTGCCAGCCACTTGCTTATGGAGTTCCATGTATGCCCTGTCTGCTAGCATCTTACACCCCGCCGTAATGTGCTGGATTGTTTCAGGGGCATCTTTGCACAGTCTGCACCTGGAGTCCTGCCTGGTGTGGTAGATCCCGGCCTCTGTTGATCTTGTGTTCAGAGCCTGTTTCTGTGCTGCCATGATTAGTGCCCTTGTGCTGTCTTTCAGTCCACCTTTTTCCCGCCACTGGTAGGATTTCTTGATATTGGCCGCTTATTCTATCTGCCGGTGGTACGTACCGTGCAGGGCTTTGTCCTCCCATGATGGTTCCACCTCCGCCACTTCCTCAATGGGCTTTTGCTGCCTGAGGTATATTTACTAAGCAACTCATCACTTGGGGCCATCTTCCTGATGTACTCATGAATCTTCCTGGATAGTGGCTCTGATGCTCTCTATTCCTCTGCCTCCTTCCTTCCACTTAGTGTACAATCTCAGGGTGCTGGACATGGGGTGAAATCCTCCATGCATTGTGAGGAGCTTTCTGTCTTTATCAGTGGCCTCTATCTCCTTCTTTGGCCAGCTTATTATGCCAAAGGGGGGGGGGGGTGTGTGTGTGTGTGTGTGTGCATGGAGTCAGGGTGGTTATACACACGTGTGTGTATATATGGACATAGGTACGGAATACCATGGTTGGTGGGTCGATTCCCTGTTGGGGCGACAGTGTGGGCCCTTAGGCAAGGCCCTTAATGATACCAGCCTACCTCCATATAATGATTGATAATGATACAGGAGTCACACCGGCTCGGTCGTCGCCCGGGTCAACAAGGTCCGCGTCAGGTGTTGGGGAACCAGGGCAACCTGATGAGAAATGGGCTACTGGAACAAGAGCGAGACATTAATGGATACGAGTGGAGAATAAGGAATTGTTGAAATGCTATACAAGTATACAAGTAACCCTGGCGGCAGGGGTTACATGTAGAGGATGTGGGCCCTATGGATTCTTCGATACCCAACATCAAGACTAACCAAGAAACAACTAGTAGCTCAGTGTTCCAACATTCGTAAGAGGGAATTGCTATCACAACTAGAGATTGAAGAGGTACAACACGAATGCTATGGCAAGGGGGAGCCAGGACAGACACAGGTCAGGGGGGAGATATCTTCATCACCTCCCAAGATTGGGTACCAAGCCCCAATAACAAGAAGCCTATACAATGCAGAGAGGCTTAACACAAGAGCGGCTGGACCTGAGAATGAAGATCATAACTAAGCTGGACACCTGGGACCTCCAAAGCCGATTACCAAGATTAAGTGAAGTACCTTCTAAAGGTCTACTAGAAGATGCGAATGCAGCGCTACAGACACTCCCTACTTCGATCATCACTGACACCAACAAGCTGATATACGCCACAGCAACAGTGATCCTTGAGATGCTTGGCAGGACGACCAATATGAATGACCAAGCCAAGATCCTGTGAGACTTCCAGATACAGACGGACAAACTGGTGATGGCGAACCAACCGGACATAGTAGTGGTTGACAAACAGCAGAAGAAGACAGTAGTGATAGATGTAGCAATCCCAAGCAACAGCAACATCAGAAAGAAGGAACACGAGAAGCTCGAGAAATACCAAGGGCTAAAAGAAGAGCTAGAGAAGATGTGGAGAGTGAAGGCAGCAGTGGTCCCTGTGGTAATCGTAACAATCGGGGCTGTGACCCCCTCACTAATAATGTGAATGCAGCCAAATAAGATAACTGATGTGAACTACTTTGAAAGTGATTTTGTGTCTCTCTCTCTCTCTCTCTCTCGCTCATTGTAGTTTTAAGTTTGGCAGGAAGATCAACTATGTCAGCTATCTAACTGAGCTGGAGGATGTGGTGAAATGTGAGCAGCTGGTCATTCCTGCACGTGTCAAAGAGTAAGAGCTGATTTCGGACTCCAGATTTGGTTCCAAAAATTTACTTTGAAATTATATACAATGCATATTTGCATTTGATTTCCTGCTGCGCTCTACTGTTGCCGTTGTGCACACCCTATTAAAATGGCTGTTTTCTTTATCTTGTTATAATACATTTCCACCCAGTAATTATCCAAACTTAAACATATTTACTCTCCTTCAGGCACAATTAGTGTACAATTTTGTTAACTTTTGTAATCCACGGCATCTGATAATCTGACATTGTGCATCAGGTACGACAACAAATTGAGAGCATCTATGAAACCGACCACCCAGCCTCCCATGTCTCCTCCTCGCAGCCCTCCCCTCCCCAACCAGGTCTTTGGGGTGCCGCTCGAATTGTAAGTCACTAAATCTCTGCTGATCTGTCTGTTAGGTTATGCTTCACCATTGCTTATAGAAACATTTTCTCTATGGCTTTGCTCAAATTGCAGGTAAATCACATTTGTTTTTCAAGTCAGATCTTTGAGACAGACTGTCCACACTGTTACTTGCATGTGATGTGTCCGGACATCACCAACCTATCTGCATGGGTTGCTGTGGTAACGACATAGGTAGTAACTGCATACCTGACACTGCTTACGTGCGCTGAAGCATCAGAAATGGAGATCCATCATCTCTGCCTCCAAACAATGATGCTGTCAAGCGCAGAACTCCTTTGTCTCGACTGGTTTACAGCCGCTCTGATGCACTTCTTTCACTCTGGATCTGATGTTATTGTTGATGCAAAAGACACTTCAAAAGCAGAGTGGCCAGACTGAGACGCATCTGTAGAAATCAGATTGGAATCGCATCTCAAACCACCTCCAAATGTGGATTGGATATGATTTGCGTATTATTTTTGCTGTCCACACTCAGTCTGGATACAATATGGATATACAAAAAAAGGATTTGGCCTGGGTCTGAACATGGTCTAAATGTTAAAGGCATGAAGCTTACGAGATGGTACTGTATTAAAGCCCCTGTAAACTTATAATAACAGAGGCTCTATTGGAAACCTTTTGTCCAAGCTTGTTGTCCTAATGTGTGTGTGTGTGTGTGTGTGTGTGTCAGGCTCAGACAGAGGAGTCCAGATGGTGATACAGTTCCTGTGGTGATGACAGATACCATTACCTTCCTTTCAGAGCAAGGTAACTATTTTCTTTTCCCGGTAAAAACACAAATGTAATGCACTAATGAACTTTGACTGTAGTGCTCTCAATAAATTGTTCTGTCAGTAAAAAATGCCTTGCTGTTCTTTACTGTGCGTGCATGTGTCAGGTTTGGAGATCGAGGGGATCTTCAGACGGTCTGCCAATGTGACTCTAGTGAAGGAGGTTCAGCTCAAGTACAACTCAGGTAGGATCAATAGGCCTGTTTAACAGGCCAGTCTGTTGACCTTATGGATTGCAGTAACAAGGTAGTGCAGCAACCCAGTTGTTTTGTCTTTTAACTTATTATCTACACAATGAGAATGTTGTGCTGACATTTTAGCAAATATCTGAGCAGTTTTACAGTCCCAACATATGGGCTAATGGAACTGGAAAGAAACAAGACTTCTACAGCACTACAAATATCCACTCATTATTAGGTCAGTTCTCCTCCACAGCTCTGGGATCAGCTGCTCATCCTACTGTTCTAATAGTCATGGTGACTGGTCAGAATGTTTTGTTATTTGTGTTTTATGTGTTTATAACAATATGATATAACCGAAGTGACCATTCAAAACATGTGATTAGAAAAGACTTGAAAATTGCTGTTCACAGATGCTCTCCGTCCAATCTGACTGAACACGAGCTATTTTGCAAAGAAGAATGGGCACAAATTGCAGTCTCTAGTTGTGCAAAGCTGGTAGAGACATACCCCAAAACACTTGCAGCTGTAATAGCAGAAAAATGTAGTTCGACAAAGTATTGACTCGGGGGGGCTGAATACATATGCATGCCACAATTTTCAGATAATTATTTGTAAAACATCTTGAACACCACGTATCATTTTCCTTCCACTTCAAAATTATGCTCTACTTTGTGTTGGTCTATCGCATAAAATTTGTGCTTTTAATGTCACAAAATGTGGAAATGGTCAAGTGATATGAATACTTTTGCAAGGCACTGTACACTTGCACAGAAACGGGCAACGTTGAGCATCGTAGACACAGTGGTCTGCCAAGGAAACTTAGTGCAGCAGATGCAGTGTGCAGTGTCCCTTCGAAATCAAAACATGTCCAGCAGTGCCATCGGCTCAGAACTGGCAGAAACTAGTGGGACCTAGGTACACACACATATACTGTCCGGAGAGGTCTGGCCAAAGAGTTGCAGCCAAAAAACAACACCTCTGACATAGAAACAAGGCCAAGCCTCTCAACTATTCACGAAAACATCGAAACTGGGGTGCAGAAAAATGGCAGCAGGTGCTCTGGACCGATGAGTCAAAATCAAAATTTTAAATATTTGGCTGTAGCAGAAGGCAGTTTGTTCACTGAAGGGCTTGTGAGTGTTACAATGAGTGTCTTCAGGCAACAGTGAAGCATGGTGGAGGTTCCTTGCATGTTTGGGGCTGCATTTCTGCAAATGGAGTTTTGGTCTGGGTTAATGCTGAGAAATACAGGCAGATACTTATCCATCATGCAATACCATCAGGGGGGCATATGATTGGCCCCAAAGTTATTCTGCAGCAGACATACAGCTGATTTCATTAAGAACTATCTTCAGCGTAAAGAAGAACAAGAAGTCCTGGAAGTGATGTTATGGCCCCCACAGAGCCCTGATCAACAACAACATCAAGTCTGTCTGGAATTACATGAAGAGACGGAAGGATTTGAGGAAGCCTACATCCACAGAAGATCTGTTTAGTTCCCCAAGATGTTTGGAGCAACCTACCAGCAGAGTTTCTTCAAAAACTGTGCAAGTGCACCTAGAAGAATTGATGCTGTTTTGAAGGCAAAGGGTGGTCACACCAAATATTGATTAGATTTCTCTTCTGTTCGTTCATTGCATTTTGTTAATTGATGAAGCTGAACTATTAACACTTCCATTTTTGAAAGCATTCTTAGTTTACAGCATTTGCACAGTACTGTGTATATCAAAGCAGATTACTCGCATGTATGTTTAAACATATGCACATTTGATCAATTGAATTTTTTACTCATTTGTCAGGTTTCCTTTGCAAATCCTTTCCTGTGGTTACGTTACGATGGAAATAATAATAATGGAAAATAAAAAAGCTTTTGGATGGAGTTTCTTATTGTGCATGTTTGTGTGTTTTGTAGGTGTGACAGTGAATTTCAGAGAGATGGAAGACGTCCACTTGGCTGCTGTGATTCTGAAGTCGTTTTTGAGGGAACTACCTGAGCCTCTGCTGACCTACCAGCTCTACAACGACATTGTCAACTTCTCCTGTATGCTCAAACAATCAGTACTGTCTTTATTATTAGAATTCCTAGAACTCTAATTCTTCTCTGTAATAGTGCTTTTTTTTTTGCACTACTCAGTCAGCAAAAACATCCACTTTACAAACTATGCTTTTGCTCAAGTAGTGATGATGCAGGTCTAGGATCAGTGCAATTCTAGTTACTTCTTGTTAAAATAATTACACTTTGGCTTTTCAAATCTTACCATCAAGAAATGTGATTAAAATTAACCTTCTAATATTGTTTAAAAGGAGTCACTGTGTTTACATGCATCTCAGTACCTGGTATACAGTGGCCTTGCTGCAGTAATTTCTTAAATGCCTTGTACATGAGGCAGAAGGGAAGGGAATTAGAGATAAAATGGATTTTCCTGGTCACGTATGCATATAACTCCTCTGGCTGAGCCTCAGAGACAAATTGGTCAAATTGTGATAATACAAACACCCATTTCAGGGTGTTACAACTTTGTGCTGATTGGGTATGGGAAAAACATTTTTGGGGCCAGTGGATGTCACATGACATGTAGTTTGGAATGTGGCCACTATGCCAAAATCACCTCACAGCCCAGCCCTATTTCTAGAAGCTTGGTGTAGTTTTTTTACATGTGAAGGATGTGTTGCTATGACAGCAGAGCAGCTGAATGAAAGAAGTGATCTTTACACATAGTGATGCATACTGTATATTTTTCAAACATCTCTGAGCGATATGGCAAAATATTGGTTCATGCAAATTTTTTCCATATTGATACGTATGGAAATGTATCTCTTTTCATATGGGGCAATGACCACATACGTCGACAGGATTGATTGTTCTGGTATAGCAGCGGAAGAACCACTACCACATTGGACAAAATTTGCAGGGGGACTAGCATTTTCATACTTCGGTGTCGTCACTGTACCTTTTTCAGGTGATGGGAAAATATTTGGTTTTTTCCCCTTGTCTTGTTTGGCACCGACTGACTGTCCAAACCACTTCCATATAACTGATGTGACTTTCACCATCGCTTTTGTGCCCCTCGGTTGTACACATTTTTTTTTTTTCCAGAGGACATCCAGTTTCTTCACTGGTAGCTCAAACAATCCTCTGTGGTAGGAAACGGGTGTGTAATTTGACATGCAAGCCAAAAACTTTAGGCTGACTGGCTGTTGTCACATTTCTACTGTATTTCTGCGGTTAGATATATCCATATCGAGTATGCATAAAAATGGCTGTAATTCGTAAACGGTTGATGTGATATTTTTGTTAAACCCCTTCAATTTAAACTGAAAGTCTACACTTCCATCACATTTTGATTGCTTTGTTTCAAATCCTTTATGATGGTGTACAGAGGCAAAATTACAGAAATTGTGTCACTGTCCAACACTTATGGACCAGACTGTACATCCTAAATTATGGTGTTTGTTTTTGGTACATTGCAGCTGTGTCCGGTGACAGCCAGGTGATGGTTCTGAAGACACTGGTAGAGTCACTTCCAGAGGAAAACTATGCATCACTGCGATACCTCATTACATTCCTGGCACAGGTACAGGTGATAAACCGCACTGCCCACTAATTATCTTCCAGAATTTTTATATCAGTCTGTTACCAACAGTAACCTGTGTGTGTGTGTGTTTAGGTATCAGCCAACAGTGAAGCGAATAAGATGACCAACAGTAACCTGGCTGTGGTGTTTGGTCCTAACCTGCTCTGGGGGCGGGACAACGCAATGTCACTCAGCGCCATTGGGCCAATCAACAACTTCACCAGAATCCTGCTGGACCAGCAGCATCTGGTCTTTACCTAAATCCCGTCCTGCAGTCACTTTCAGTCAGAACCACCACTGAGGACACGACACCCCCACCCCACTCCCCTCACCTCACCTCACCTCACCTCACCTCACCTCACCTCACCTTCCCTTCCAGCATTTAGTCTTTAGCTCCCCCCTGATCCAGACCAATCGGGAGATTCATCAGGGTACTTCTCTACCAATGGCACTTAGAAAAGTCACCTTCATCTGCTTTTCCATTAAAACACCATACACTTCCTGCAAATCCTGCAGACCAATTGCATTTCCTTTAGTTTCCCACCAGTTTTTACATTCTGATTGGCCCATTAGCAGTGTCTTGTTGTTATGTCCGTCGGACTGCTGCTAGCTTCTGACCCGCATTTCCATTTCCACATGACGCCAGGCATGAACGGATGTGGATGGAAATGATACATACATTTGACTGTAGCCAAATAACCCTCTACTAACAACTTATAGCAGAAACGTCCACAGCTAATAAGTGGTTGACTTAACACATTCACACACTTTCACAGTGTGTCACTTTGACTGACTGTGGAGACCAAAGGTACAGCACCAGGGACAGTATCTTTCATGATTGCAAAAATATGTTTTGATTACATTGGTCCTGGTGTGAATGCAGGGCTAGTAGTCTCACACAACCATATAGTACATTTCTGACTGTTCCACTGCCCCATTACACCCAAAAAACCCTTGAAAAACTGCATGTGTTTCTACTTGTAGTTGAGTGTATCTCAGGCCCTGCCCCCCTATCTTTTATCTCTATGAGGACATTAATAGCAGTTGGACTTAGATGTCGGCAGTCTTTCTCTGTATATCTGTGCAGTGCTATGCTCAATCTATTGCTCTGCTGTTTTCTGTCGTGCCTCCAGCTTTCACAGAGAGAGAGGGTGATAATGCATAGCGAATAATAACTACAGATAATGAAGCAGTGCAGTTACCAAACGTCCCATCTAGGATCCCAAACTAAAGAGACGAGATGAAGAGAATGGAGGTGTGAGTTTGTCTCCATGGAAGTCTCAGGTTAATTTACAAATGGTGAACTTGGTACCAAATATTGTGGACAATCTATGAAATGCTGTAATTCAATAGAATAGGAATTGTGTGGTTCTACTAGCCGATTGTAAGAACCCAAACACTGCTGGGCATGTGGATAAATTGAGTGCTCCACCTGGACCCGGTTTAGCCGTTTTATATACTGTACTATATCCTGATAGTTTGTATGATTCTTTATGGCTCTCTCCTTCCTATATTTGATTTTAATTTTGCATTAATATTATCTCAGGATTTCCAGGCTATTTCCCTTGTCACAACATTATTATTGACTAAATATTTGGGATTTTGGCATTTCTCTTTGTAGCTCATCAGAGTATTTTTTTTTTAATGGTACAGGATAATTAGCTGACAACTCCATACAGTGAGGTCTAGTATTCAGTAGTACAACAGAAAATACAAGCAGATGCTCAAAAAGTTCTGCATGTCATTACCCTCAGTTCTTAATTAGCGCCCAGGGCCTTTATTTAACTCAATATTTTTCCCATTCCCAGTTAATGCAAACACTTTATCCGTTTTTCCCTGTTGATAAATTCAGTATGATGTACATTTTCACAGTCATGTTCACATTTTCAGAGTTTTCATTCACAGATTAATTCCATCCTGGAATTTCATTCTCATTCACTTTGCAGTTTTTCTCCATCAATGAAAGATTTTGCGCATTGTATTGGTAGGCTTTTAATGTGAAAAATGTTTAGGACGTATTGAGGTTCATTGATGAGGGCTTATATGGATGGGTACAGAAAAACTGCAAAGTGGAAATGCTGGACTTATTGAATGAAAGGATTATTTGTGTTAGAGTAACAGGGTCGTGAGCATGGCATGACTTTCGGCTGTCTGCACTGTGTGGGTTTAGTGACATGGACTGGGCAAGATTTTAACGTAAAAATGTGAGACTGTACATCACAAATTGGGGCTACAGCAACAAACATCAAAAGTCCTCATATCCCTACTTATTTACAGTGTAGATTTGGTCACTGTTAATTACAGGAAGTGAAAAATATGGGTCACCACTTTGTCCTGTTAAGCAAAGGACATTTTTAGCCTATTTAGTATCCTTTGGTATGAACATCAAATGGCAGTGGTGGTAAGAATTGGTGTTTATTTTTGTTGGGTAGTTATAATTTGTTGCTATTTATTCTGGCCACCACGTCTGGGTGCATTCTGGATCACTCAGTTTGTGTAATGGTTGAGCCCTGTAAGAGTAGGTTGCAAACTGGCCAAACACATTTTGAGATTCTGCAGTTATATTATTTATTCCATCCTGCCAGCACAACATCTGTAGTCCTAGTTGTTTACCCAAGTTGTGATGGCCAGGCCCCCATGGCTAAGTTATGTTAACATAGTAAGCACATATTGGTATAGCATGCTAACCTGCTAACAAAAGTTGTTTCTGATAATTTCAGCATGCATACTGTCATTCACATTGTTAATGAAATAACCACTCAATTAATTTATTAATACATTCAACTGAAATGTGTTGGTTTTATTCAACTTTGATTAACCAAATGTTTGCTGCATGAGCTCCAATCTGTGTTACCTGCTGGTCATGGGTCCAAACTGCCAAGCAGGAAATAAGAGTATCCAATGGCCAAATTAATACAGTAGTAGAGGGAATTCAGATGGAACCATCTGGGTTTGATTGTTTCAGGCAACAGTCTTTTACAAGTACCTCAAACAGCCTCCATTGTTAATATTTTTATATGTTTATAATAATTTTTCTAATATTTTTTTGTTTTTTACATAGAATATATACATATTTGGAATGTTATATGTCTTAATTGATGGAGAAATTCAGTTCAGTTGAGGTGCAGACCTGAGCTACTAGCTGCCCATTAGCCATGGGCCTAATTTAGGTTTTCTTTTGATGGCTTTCCTTGTGTTCTTTTGAAAAGTTTTTATAAGTTTGTTGATTTAAAAAAAAATTAAAAATTTAGTATAGGGTGTATATTTTTTATTATCTTAACCAAAACCAGCCTGATCTGCTTGTCTCTATAATGCTGCTCCATGTGTTCTCCTTCCACCACTACACCAACTCTTTACAGAAGGCAACAGCCACTATTGCCGTTTGAGCCAATTGTATGATGGTTACTGGGTATTTGCCCTGTCTTTATGGTTTAGGGTCTTGTGGTCGGTCTGTTAGTGAAGAATAATCCATAAAAAGCTGTATAGTTATCAAAAATAACACACAGGCTTATTATCTCTTAGTGCATACATTTCTTATAACCACATAGAGTGGATTATTCTTCTGCTACAGTACCATGGCTACTTGCCTATGGAGTCATAGTTATTTTTTATGGCAGTCCTATGACTCCATGAGCATGTACACTATTCCCACATGGATCAGTAGGACTGGACAGAATGTGGCAATCGGAAAAACGAAATGGCCAAAATCACTCTAGTTAAATTAGTTGAAAGTTCACTTGTTAGCAATCTGTTAAATATCTCTAGTAGTGTGGTGTATTAATTTACTATAATTCAGATACATGAGTAGCATCAGGTTATTTAATTTGCCTCAATTACTGGTAGTGAAAACTCAGTCTCATCCTTATTGACAAGGTGTGGGCTTGACTTGACAAAATCAAAAAAGACTCCACTTTGACTCATGACTTGGATTGTAGTAGCCTTTTGGCTTGGAATGACTTGGTATCCTCCCTAAACCCAAATATTAAACATTATATGATGAAATGGTGCAAGTCAATTGCAGATCAGCAGATGTAACTAATAATGTGCGTGTCTTAACAAAAAGTTAGACTTTGACTTGGGAGCTTTCTGGCCAGCAAGTAGGACAATGCTGGTGGAAGGTTTTGTGTCACTGTAGTTAAAGCTCCTTGTAGACCCAATGTAGCTACATCATCTGCCCACACTAACAGCATCCTGAATTAGGGTTTATGGGCGGCTGTGGCTCAGGAGGTAGAGTGGGTCGTCCATTAATCCCAGGGTTGGTGGTTCGATCCAGGCTTTTTGTCCACATGTCGAATTGTTCTTGGGCAATACACTGAACAAGTGGAGACCAGCACCATGCACAGGAGCTATGTCGCCATCGATGAGTGAATGAGACCAATCTGTAAAAGCACTTTGGGAACCGTTGAGGTTGAAAAGCACTAAGTGAAGTTCATTTACCATTGACGTTTGGCTAAAGAAAGAAGCGCTGTGTAAATAGAATTAGCTTACAGAGGCTAGCAGTTTACCAACATGTGGGACTGTTCTTTTCATTTATTATTCAATAGTTTTCTTTCATGTATTGATCACTTGTAATTCCCAGGCCAAATAGTATTTATGCAGTCTGCAAATAATTTTAAGTTAAGCAGCTCAGTGTACTTTTCTTGGTAACGGGTATGATAAGTATGACTTTGGCTGCAAAGTCACAGCAAAAACAGAGTTACCTGTTTGACCTTTGAGACCCTGATAAGTTGTGGCTTCTTCCTGTAATCGTGCAGTTTATGTAAAGACTCCTGGCCATACTGTGCTATTGAATCAGTTGTCTTTTATTTTGGAAATGGCCAAACATTAGCAGTAGGTAAATATTAGTGTTGTAATGTTGCTATGATTCTTAATATGTGACTGAAAAGCACCAAAAGATCAGAGATTCAATCATGCCAATGCCATGGTAATTGACATGCTATTAGTGTTTATATGGTTGTGTGCAGGTGTGCGTTTGTGTATGAATGTTAACTCAGCTGAACCCAGCACATTTGATAAGACAAAATATGTAACTGCTGGGGTTTAAATATATAGCTAAAAAAAATTTAAACTAGTGCTCCTGTCATGTGTATGTATTGTTAACCCCACTTTTTTTATCATGTCAAACAATAAAAATCACCAAAATTGCTGTACGACCATTTTCTCAAAACATAGAAAACCTAATTGAAAAAACAACAAAAATAAGCTTATGAAAAATGGACCTCTCGAAGATGCATATCTTTCAAATTTGACAACAGCAATAAGTATGTCTGTGTGTGCATGTATGTGTGCATGCTCGTGCCTTATTGTTTCCCCTAGTGATCATGTGATTAGCCATCGAAGTGCCAGTTTGCCCGTTCTGCCATAGATTAAAACGACATCATGACAAAGCATTTTTGTTTGTCTGTTAGAGAGTGTTCAAAATGAAGACAATGGAGCTCCCATCCAAACTTGTTGTTGAACACAGCTCAGCTGTAATTGACTATCGCAGGCTTGAGAAATGCAGCCTCATAAATATGAAATCCATTGAAATCTGATTTCTGAAATAAAATACAAATTGTTAGATTTAAGAGGATTTAAATCAGAATTTTTACTTAAATCCTTTTACTTTTTCAACATCGTATATCTGTCTTAAATCTTAAATTGAGCGAGATTAATCTCAAAAGTTTTTAAAATTCAGCATGGCCCTGATCCTCCTTCAGTACATTATAATTTGTTCAATTTTAAGGCTACATATGTTCAGCCAAACAAATAATTTTTAATTCACAAATGTATTCAAGTTATTACCATTCTTGTCCATCTAGGATCAGCTGTTGTTTCAAATGTAT
This sequence comes from Gadopsis marmoratus, assembly GCA_036023855.1. Classification (NCBI taxonomy): domain Eukaryota; kingdom Metazoa; phylum Chordata; class Actinopteri; order Centrarchiformes; family Percichthyidae; genus Gadopsis; species Gadopsis marmoratus. Next base: position 17,425 of record JAVQJF010004644.1, read on the forward strand.
AAAAATGTTGCACAACCAAATTCACTCCACTTTAATCTGTCTACATGTCAGTATCTTTAATTTTTACAGTAATTTCAATTTCTGTTTATTTAATTTTATAAAACTGTTTATCCTCAACTCTGCTGATAAATTATAGCCCTGTCTAATCTATGGATATTTGTACTGTAACTGTTGTCATGGTAACAGTGAACAATATTTCTCAGTGGGAGAAATTACTTGCTTACAATGCTGATTTGTTGATACATAGTGATCTTATTTTCTTAACTCTTTTTGCATCCTTTACTTTTGATATGTTGTGGAACTTAGTCTTATATATTTATGATATAATGGTAATATATTGTAATATCTGTGTGCAAACAATAAACAAATGGTGAATGATAGTTTGGGTTTTACTGTTAAGATGATGACTGTGCAAAGTTCTCACACATTTTTATACTAACTTGACTTTCACACTATGTACACACTAAGAAATGCAGCAACACTCATCACATTTATCTATCTCTGTCCATTTTGTACACATACAAATCCATGCTCTGCACACCTCAGTCCCACACAAACATTAATCATAAAGCCAAGCTTTTGACCAAATACCTCTTCACCCAGGCAAATTCTTGACAAAAGGGTCTCTTGTGACCTCTTATGACATAATAATAGAGGGACATCTAGTTTACAAGTATATAGGAAACTCCCAAGATGCAACATATCAAGCAAACTGAGGATAAATTAACACAGGAAGCAATCAGGAAACTAAAACATTTAAATACATATCAGAAGTAATGAAATGGGTTCAAATTTTGCAGAAACATTGGGGAACCTATCATTAGTGTAGTAACAACAACATCTGGACATGGGTAAACTCCATTTATAATAAAATGCTCATATCTTAAAGTCTACATTTAAACCAGTACAGTTCTCTTCAACAAATATTTTTTATGTCCCCCCCTCTTGGCAATGGTACATGTTTAACACCTTTTGCAGGGGTGGAAGTAACATAATACATTACTGTAGCAAAGTAATTTTTGCTGCAGCAGAGAAGAGGCTGTGTAGGCTATACGGTCAGAAGGGGAGAGCTCCATGTCCAGAGCGGTGAAACTCAGCTGACACACTATAAGAGATACATGTTCTACACGTAGACGTTCACTGACCGAGCCCGAGTGTCAGGGGTGTGAGGGATGCAGTCTCACCTGGGCACCTCGCCTGGCAGTTTGTGAAGAGGAAAAAAAATGCACAACAATGCAATAACATTAACGATGATGTCATGATGGGTAATTTTAGCATAACCCTATAACCCATAGCATTATTGTACTTTGGCATAGGTAAAAAGGCTGGATCTAGCCTAGCTTAATGAATCACTTACTAGACCCAAGGGTCACTTACTCAAGCAATCTAAGCAACCCATGAGATCGAGACGGCCACAGTTTTTAGGGCCAGGCGCCACAGTTGCTCTCCACCAACTGCAAGACTCAGGGCTTGATGGGAAAGGCCTGGCTGTTGCCTGATCAAAGAGCTGATTGGTTCTTAGTTTCGACCACAAACACCATATTTTTAGAAAATCCAAATTTTCTGTGTAATTGTAATATTTAACACTAGATTGTAAGTTATATGTTGTGCAATGAAGGTTTAATCTGTTAAGACATGTCTTGTGTGGTAGATAATAATAATAAAAGTTACTTCAGCCATAACTATCCAGTCCCCCAGGAAGAAGTTGGAAAGCATTGCTGGGGAGAGGGACATCTGGACAATCCTGCTTAGCCTGCTGCCACCACCTGGATAAGCAGAAGAAAGTGGATGGCATTTATTTGACTTTATTTTAGTGGTGACTGTGGGTTAAGGGTTGACATTCTCACTCAATAAGCGAGGTCCTTTGATGTCACTGAATGGGGCTTTTGTTCCATCGATTACATCATTGTGAGATAGCTCTCACTTTATTAGATATTTTAGAGTTTATATTGCTTGGTATGAATGAGTCACAAACACCTTAGGTAGTACAGGGTTTATTTTAGTCCAAGAGAATTGAATTGTTATGTGGCATCACTTACCTCTGTCTCTCCC
>JAVQJF010004645.1:0-10434 GCA_036023855.1 Gadopsis marmoratus
TCCCCATAAACAAATATCTCACAGTTTTCTATATATATATCTGTCTCTCGCTTTGTATATATCTCTGTCTATATATATATATATATATATATATATATATATATATATATATATTGTGACCACCCCCATCTGTCTCATCCCAAGTTATCCCATTCTTTGATACAATAAGTGCAATGATGTTTGATTCCCTGGAAGCTTCTGCTTAAACTTCGGCCAAGAGTCTGTTCAACATTTCAGTGAAGTGGGTTCTAGACAGAACAACTATAGGCTCCCAGGAGAGAAAGGAAGGAGAGAGAGGGTGAGAGACAGAGAGAGACAGAGAGAGATTTCAAGTGCTGCTAACTGAAGTTGAGGGCCAAGGCCTGGGAAACAGTGCCATCTATTGATTCTGCTTCCTGCCTGTTATAGTGCTGCAGAAATGTGTGGTTTAACAAACATATATATATATATATACACAGCTCTGGAAAAAATTAAGAGACCACTCCAAATTTGCCAACGTTCATTTTACTCAAACACATACCTAGAAATAGTAAAACCAGAGAACTGATAATTTTGCAGTGGTCTCTTAATTTTTTCCAGAGCTGTATATATTTAACAGGGGCATTTCTTTCCATTTTCTTTGTTTGTCAGCAATTATACCTTCTCCTGTAAGGACATATTTTTGTATTATTACAAACTTGCATCTGCATTATAAATAATTTATTAAATGTACTGCTTATGAATGCTAAATAGCGTTAAAGTAAACCATTTTCTTTCTTTCTTTCTTTCTTTTGGATGGTGCTCTGTTACTATTTGCTCTGCTATAAGTTACATGAAAGCTAAAGGCATTTTCCACCCTGGTGGACAATAAACTTGTATTCTTTTTTTATTTCCTACCAGGCAGTCCAGATAGAGGTGTCCAAGTCTGCAACAGAACTGGCTTTTTAAACGTTCCCAATAAACCTAGACTATGACTGACTACATCTGATCCCAAAGTCTCTAATCTGTTTTGACGTTATAAACACCTCAAATCTGCAACATACAATCGCCAATTCAATAACATTATAATGGTATTAATATATGCTCAAGCTTACGTGTTGATTTTGGAATCAAAGAACTGTTAAATGACAGAGAGATGATTATTTTAGCAGGTCAGCTACTCCCTTTAAAAACCGACAGCCTCAGAAAATGTGTCATCAAAGCTCACTCGCACCGCGCGATGACTGGACCTCGTAAATTATTACTGTGACGATTGTTTCATCAACAACTACTACTATCCAGTGTGATTCGTAGCCTTTCAGTCCAACAGCTATATATTCAACAGCAGACACGCATGAACTTACAGACAGGCTCCGACTTCGCAGTGGTCTGTAGGAGTTTGTGACAAGATTAGATGAGAAAGGACTTATTCACCAGCACCGTGGTTGATATTCACAGTGAAAGACAACCGTCAATGCCCAACTGCTCACAATGCTAATTTCTGACACATCTCTGTGAATCTTATGCCAGATCTGTGGTGACATGCAGTGACCGGTGTAACTGTGCATCATAGTTCACTTCGGTTAACTGTTGTATACAAGGTGGCAACAGAGTCGGCATGTAAAAACACAATCCTCTCCACACAGAGAGTTGACTATACTATATATAGACTGTACACAGATAATACAGATTTGTGACTCCCTTAACATCTGAAGCATATCGTTGCCATCTTGTGAAAATCATGCATCTTATAAATGTTGTTTTGTTTCAAGAGCTATGAATCAGCCCTGCTTTGAGCTTTGTCACAATGCATTTTTCAGATAACCCGATTGGTTTTTAAAAGGTTTATTTAGCTTAAGAAGTAGGCACATTTTGTCGACACATTAATCAACACTGAACTCTTCAATTTATCTGAAAAACTAAATCCAAATGACCAAATGGTTTTCACTGGTTTTCACTGGGTGGTACCGCTTCCCAATACATTATCCTTTATTAAGTGTTTAGAAATAGTTACTAATGGCTTTAGTGTTGGTTGATGAAGCATTAACTAATACTTATAAGCTATTAATAGGAACAATTTGGGGCATTGCAAAATTATGAAAAATAATTTTTGCTGGTGTTTAACCTCCAGCATCACACTTGTTTTGTCTTTTGAGATCTTTAATTTAGCTCTAAGGTGGATGGTAAACACCCTTTATTCGTCTTTTATAACTACAGTCTTGGACGTTTGTTATAAAATGAGAAATTTGGAAGTGTTTATTAACAGATTATTAACATTTGTAACTGGGAAAATGATTGCTAAATAGAAAGGCTAGACATTAGGCAAAGGGGTTTTTCGCAGCCTGGCAACCCCAACCTTGCTCTTATTAATGGATTATAACAGATATATGTAAAGCATTAGTAAATTATTTGTTAACCGTTAATAAACTCACATGCTGCTTATAAACCAGCATAGAGGGTGCCTTTTTAAAAAGTGGCAGCAGCATTATTTGTCTTATCTTTTATCTTTCATGTTTTTCATTAAAGGACAAAACATCACGTGCTTGGATCGCCGTTACCATCTCCACCATCATGGAGTGCAATAATGCCATCCGATAGCATTATGTGTTTTTATGATTAGCACCAGATCAATGCCAGTGTGCGCAGCAATTGTGCCTTTGATGGGTTTGTACATGCAGCCACAGGGCCAGTGATTTCACTTAGGAGGAGCAGGATGTCTTGAATGAGATCAGGCCCAAGCAATGCCTCGCTCTGACACGTGTCAGCCTCGATTAGTTTTGACTGTTCAATGCGATGACCTCTCCAGCTGTAATCTACCAGCACCGGCTCTGACAGATTAACAGTGCTATTAATGTCTAGAGGTTTTTTCACCTCTGCAGAGGACTTGCAGACTATGTTATTGATCAGAGATGTGTCTTTCTGCCGCCGGAACCACTCACTGAGAGAGGTGTGTTTCATGTCAGGTCAAGGCCAAAGGATATAGTGGTGGTTTGATAGAATTTTTTTGTGGGTGAATATAGACATAGAAACATGTGCAGCACATGCCCCGACGTAAAATTACAGTTATTGCAAACCCGCTGCCTTAAATAAATGAATCTTTAATTATTCTCCTTGTTTGACAAGTCATTCAGCTCTCTCTTCTCTGCAGTCTGCTCATTGCTCCACTCCACTCCATCCTGGTCTTTTCCCTGAGAGATTTTTATTTCCTCTCCAGTTATTCCCCACTTTCTTTTTGGAGTCTGAAAACTCATCTCTTCAAGAAATACCTCATGTCATCCTCGCCTCACTGAATCAAACCCCCTTTCTCCACACTCTACCATCTTCCTCCTGTACACTCTAATTTGTTCTTCAAAAAATCCCTTCCTCTTCTCCTTTGCTGTTACTTTTATTTCTATTCCAATTGCTTCTCTCTCCTATGTAAATTGTTCTGAGATCCCATAAGGGAAATATGGCTCTGAATGTTAAAGGTAATGTAGGATTTGGAGCTCTTTATACTGATGCATCACGTTAAAGTCAATTTTAACATGTCGGCTAAAGAACCACAAGATGTGTAGATGTTTCTTGACCTGAAATATACAAGCTAATTATTTCAATGTTATGGATATTTATATATAGTTGCCCAATTTGAAGTGAGCAGTGCCGCTGCAGTAGAATGTAGGTGTAAGAGCCCCATCTAGTGGTCGGAAATGCAAAGTGGTGTTTAGAAGTACTACTACAGTATAATACTGTAAAATAATAATATACCATGTCTTTTTAACTTTAAATTATGAGAAATATTTAATTTTAATTTTTTAAATGTATTACATTTATTTTTAATTTAATTGTATATATGTCTCTTGATGCATGTTTCTCTGCACTGCTTTCAATTGTATTCAATTTTTCATTTATTGATTTATTAATGAAAACCTTTTCCAAATGTTTTTTCACTTACTAACGATAAAATATTTAAGATACTTCTGAAAATCTACAACGATTTTAAGAGTGATATAGCAGGGACTGCTGGCACCTTTTGGGGCCTCTAAGAAGAAGCCCGCAACCACACCTGTGCCTCAGTGTCGTCGTGGGCTAACTTACTAAGTAACTTAAATGAAATATATGAAATGCAAATGAATGGTGTACAGTGTTCTTTGTTCTCAAATTACTTCAGTTGTGACCAAAAGCGGGGAGACAACAAGCTAGTTTTTGTTTAATCCTCTACAGCAGCCTGATTCTGCCACAACTACACACTAACATTTATAGTCAATACTGTAAATCAGTCTGATTCCAATTTATATGAGTCAACAGCACACCAACACCACAAAATATGGAGAATGAAATTACAAGCCAGTTCCATCACGTTTTCTTCCAACATAACAGGAGGGCAGCAGGCAAGCGGATGAGCGATGCCTTGGCTAGAATATCTCTGAAAAATTGTAACATAATTCCATCTATGTCTTATAAATTGACAATCCCTAATCAACCTTCTTCTTCTTCTTAGCTTCTCGGGCCACACAAGCATTGTACATGTTGTGTGCTAGCTGACCTGGCTACTCTACCTTTAACAAGAATGTGAGAGAATTGGGTCATTGTGGGAAAACGTGGCCCCTCAGAGTCACTGCTGGTATAAAACCCAAAGTGATCTGCTATAATTCAATTAGTTTTGGTATTGGAAGGAGCTCCAGGTTCATTTCATAAGATTTCTAAGAAAGCCATAGCTGGCCCACATAGTCTGGCACCTATAACACCTTTGTCTTTGATCATGGCCAGGCATATGAATCCCTGCTGTGTGCATATATTGGTTTGCTGTGGGCAAACTACCTGGTAAATCATATGCCAGGCTGGTCATTTCTTTTCTAGAGAACACTAATCTTTCCAATGGCGGGAGGTTTACTTGGTGAAAGTACAGAGGCAGTGTGTGACACTCATTTGTATAATCCTCATAAAGTTTCTCCAGGGGGGTCATGGCTGAGGATGATTGTTTCTTGTCCACTTTGTGGTTGTGGCACATTTTGCACAGCTTTCTTAAGAGAAATGCGTGGAATTGTGTTTCATGTTTCATTCAGATTGACTTTGTAAACCCACTCTGAAGCAACATTGATTTATATTCCATGCCCACATTCACCAGTGACATTTCATATTTCTAATACACAACAGTTGTGTTTTTTATGCCACTGGTCATTAACATGTAGATACTGTACATATGTTTACATTATTTTTCCACCTTAACCTCGGATAAATCATGGTTATTCTAAGACATTCTGGTCCTTATACAGGTATTGGCATCTGTGTACAAAGTGTTCAAACGTTGTCCAAACAATGAATTCAAATCTAAAGGGTGATTTTGCTAGATCTTTGTTTTTCATATATAAAACAAGAGTCAAAATTGCCTAAGTTGTATTGCTGGTACTTGTAAATGCTGCTAATTGGCTTTTGTCTTGTGGGTTTCTCTGCACCCATCTGAGACTGTATCATAGTGAAGGGGTTTCCCTGCCCCTGGGATCCTGGAAGCTCTGTTGTAAGAGGCAACAGCTTCTTAGGTCTCCCAAGGCTGCAATGCTATGAGAACAGTGTCTTGGGAAAAAATCAAACTTGCCAGGACTAAGCATACCGGGGTATGTCCCAGAGCCAGACCCAGGCAGGTGAGAGGGTACCTCTTGGGGACTCCATAGTTTTGCTTAGGGACCTCAGCACTCATGTGGGCAACACGTTTTATTATAGTGTTTTCTATTATAGGACTTCTGTGCTGATATTTGAAAGTAAGGTTCTTCATAATTGTACCTAATACCAGATCACGAAAAAGCAGTGATCAGTTTTGAAGTTGTTATTATCAGATCTGCATGTATGTCTTTGACACTTGCTCAAAGAGTGGAGAATAGTTGTCAGCTGGCACCACCTGGTGTTGGGTTGGCTCACATAGCTGGAAAAGGTTGCTGGACATGCAGTAAATCCACATGTGCAGTGAAGATGAACCGAGAACATCTGCCTGCGATGTTCTCAACCCCCATCCCCCTCCTCAAGAATTTCCCCTGTGTGGACATGGAATCCCAGTTGAGCATGTAAAAAGCCTTCATTGCAAAGGCGGCTGCTCATTCAATCTATATGTGCTTTGTCAATTTGAACAAGGCTTTTGACGGCATCCTCCAAGGTGTTTTGTGCAGGGCGCTGCTGGAATAAGGAGTTCCTGGGTTGTTGATATGAGCCATCCATTCTTGTATAAATGGACAAATAGCAGTGTCATTGGCACTGGTCTCAATGGGGACCAAGGTTGCGCCAAGTCACCAATTCTGTTTGTTGGCAGAGTCTCAAGCGGCAGCCAAGGAGTGCAGCGTCTCCGGTTGAGTGACCTCAGGATCTGCTTTTTGCCAATGGGGATGTTCTGTTGGCTTCATACACTGATTTACAGTCACGTGTGAAGCAGCTGAGAACCCTTCCAGTCTGAGGGTGTGCTACTCTGCCATGGGCTTTGGGTTGGGCATGAGTTCCTGTCCCAAGTGATGGAGTTGAAGTATTTTAGGATCTTCATCATGTGTGAGTGTAAGATATAATGTGAGATCATCATGCGAACCGCTGCACCATCAGCAGTGATGTGGGTATTGTATTGGACTTGAACTTTAACTGTTGTTAAGCTTCTACTTCGTGGCTTTTTATTATATTATTTGTATTATTTTATGTATTTAGTCACAATATATTTAGTCACAATATCAATATTGCTCTGTCACCAAAATGCAACTTAAGTTAGCAGGATGAGGCCTTTCATTGCCTCTTTATCTGTGCACTGTTATATCAAACCTCACACATCACATCTTGTCTTTCTGAAACATTGTCGGATTAATACCAAGTTCTTATTTACGTTACCATCTTTACCTCTTAGTTGCAAATGTCCACACAGCATCCACATCAACACTAGAGGGCGTTGGAGTTATATGTTTTTTCTCTCTCAACATCACCAGATCAGACAGGAATTATTTTGACCTTGACCTCATGAAAACATAAGAGTGCTTATACGTATTAATTAGTGAAATGACTACAATAATTTTATGTTGGGGTTTTGTATTGATCATAGGTCTGTTTTGTCGGATTGTATGATTAAACATCTACGCAGTAACTGGGGCTTATAATATTCACTGCAGCTATGTGTGATGCCTGTGGGATGTGTTAGTACTGAAATTCTTCAGCGAGCCGGGTGATGCTGACCTCTCTTCAGCTGCTGCCTTTCCTCTCTCTTGACGTTTGACCCCAAAGCCATATCCTCATCTTTATTGACACATTAATTTGGAATTGTGTGAGGATTGTGGCACTCGGTGCCTGCCATGATAATAACACACACCCACACATGCTGCCTGTTTAGAGTGAAAAAATATATATTTTCTTCCAAATCTCTACTTTTTATCAACTTTCTGTGATAAGATGGTCTTTGCCTCTGAGTTCTGAGGATCCCTGTGGCACTTCAGAAATGCCTCCTTACTAAATTCTGGATTAGTGGAGCCTAATGTAGACTTTAAGGCATTAGGAACAATTAATATCTGGTTAACTAAGATGTACAGTAACCAAGCTAAAACAATGTACTTTTACTTCTCAAAATGAGTATCCTATAGTATATTCATAAGGCGTGTGATTCAGGTATGAAACCAGCAGAGCTTTGCAACTGATCACATGCTTTGCATTGTTTCCTTGAGAGTGGATTGTTTTGCTAAGTGATTTTCATACAAATGCCCGAGGAGAATTATTCCCCAAATCCCCCATAAATGGCATTATATTAGTAGCTTACCAAAAGTACCAGAAGAAAGAGTCAGACGAGGCTTAAGCCTTATCGCCAACCTGATTGTTTTTTTTTAACCCTTATTTTAGAGAGAAGGATTCTTGTCATTGAGGGATTTTCTGCTTTGTCATTCTGTACAGGATTTCCCTCTGCCGGCGGAAGAGTACTCCTATTTGCTTTCTGCAAAGCAACTTCCTCCCTCAAAGGCTGCTCAAACAATACACCCAACACAGATGGCTTTCTGTTTGAAGAAATCCTAAGATGGTGCTGGAATCTCATTGGTGGTATTTATATAGATTTGAATGAAATGAGTCGATCAAAAAAGAGAAAGAATAGATGAATAGAACCAATAGACAGACAAGAAAATGACTTTTCTTGATGCTGTGTGATTTTGCATTGTTATTTATTTTTATGATTGTCAGTTTGTGTGGACCCAGAAAGACAAGCAAACAGTTTTTGGAATTAAAGGTTGTATTACATTACTATTTTTTACAAAAGTGGTTTGCATGTCAAATTATGATCAGTGCAGATATACAAAACATTGTTTTTTCCATCTGTGAGCAAACTCTTCTAATATAAATGTAATTTGTAAATTTTATGGTCAAAAAATGGTTGATTCCCCCTTAAAAACTGGCATGATCCCTAATTGGTTCTTCTAAAGTGTGACAAAGATAGACTTATTAGTTTCTATTGGCTGACTTCAGGAATTAGGCTACTGTTGTTGAAAAGTGGGTTAACTCACCCCCAGTCTGCCCCATACTACTGTTTGCCCTGCTTTTTGACAGGCTGCAGTGACAGTGGGATTCAGGTCCATGCTGTGCTACGCCAGGTGGTGACGCAGGTAGCTAAGAGCCTGGCAGGGAATGGTGGTGAGTTTCCACCAGGAACCCACCAGGCTGTGAGTAAAACTGGCATTGCCCTGTACTGTATAATCCAAGCTCACTTTTTGGCAGACATAGAGTCCAGCTCAGCATTTGCTGCACTCTGCAACACAGACATACTGTACTCATGTCGAAATAGACCAACGTTACTGCGTGTATGTTACTTTGTATGTGTACTCTGTATTGATATGCTGTGTTTATTTTTCCCTGTAGCTTTTCTATAGCTCAGTGGATCACTCAATCTAGCAACCTGTCAATCTTTTGAGTGTCTTATCAGCTGACTGTTCAATCACTGAGGCTAATGTGTTTTGCTAATACAACATGTAGCAGTTAAGCTAAACTGGTGTTGGCCTTACTGTTATCTATTTTACTGGTGTGTGTGTGTTTACCACATTAACTATTGTTGTACTTCCTACGTTGCTCTTTCACTGATGATAACTTTGATTCTTCCTTGCATGAGGGACAATGTGTCATGCTCGATGTGAGTGTTTGTGTTTCCGTCTGTTCGGTGTTTTGAGTCCGAGTCCTGTCTGACCTTGCCCTTGTGTGTCCCTGATTGCAGACTGGTTTCACCTGCTCCCAGTGTTCACCTGTTCGCTCCAGTGGACTTTTGTCTGTGTTCCCCTATTTGGACGCTCTCCGATTTGGATTTTGCTTTTCTTCCCATCCGGCTTACCGGCCATAAGTGCATTTGTGTTGCCCTTTAATAAAACCCCTTAACTGCATTTGGGTCCTTTCCTCCACTGCCTACACCATGAAACCTGACCCAATGAAACTAGTCTGCTAGTCGACGTTACTGTTCTAATTCATTTTTACAACACTTTTGGTCTACTTACCGTTGATGGTAAGTTGTCATCTTTTTTTTCTGATATGTTATCACTGAATTTGTTGTCTAATAGCCTGTTTTTTACAGCTTCACAGTTAAAACCCTCAAAGGCCGACTTTTTTATTTCAACCTTACTGAAAGTGTGTTTAGCTAGCTGCATGTACACAGCATGTGCAGCTGTGTGCACACACATATTCAAATGTTAAATATTGATATAATATACCCTATAGGCTATAATATAAAAAAAACACTTTTCATTCGTATATATCTTTCGACAAAAACATATACCAAATGAATAAATGTAGGCTAAATGTACTATAGGCCAATATAATATTCTTATAGTAACTTAGTTTGCCTGCATTATTTATTTATTTTTTTGTCGACCCAGAATGTACCGTCTCTGGGGACACATCAATGTTTTTACGACTTGAACACATCTTCGTGCTGGATGAGGGCAAACGTCATTGTTTCCGGGTGCTGCAGGTATCAGCCGAACGCCAGAGGGCGCTAGGACCCTGAGGTGGGCGGGGCTTCCGCCTCACTTATCGGTTGATGTGACAGCGCGAGCGAGCGGCCGACCAGTCAGAGGAGGGATTGAGGAGAAGGGGGCGGCGGCTCGCGCGTCTTGCTGCGCTGCGCTTAAGTTTTTGTAAATGTTCTGCGCTGTTTCAAGAAGCCCGAGAGCCGGTAAACTGCGATGCCTGTCAAACACAGCTGCTGTTTGGTCGACACGTTTCCAGCCGGGCCGCTGCTCCCTGTGTAGGTAGACCGAGCCACTCACCGGACCGGGCGGGACGGGATTCGGTTGTGGACTCGACTTGTGTCTGGTCTCTGAGAGCTGTGTGTGTGTGTGTGTGGACGCTGAGAGCCGGCGCGGTCACACAGAAGTGGACGCACACGTGTTCTCTCTCTCTCTCTCTCTCTCTCTCTCTCTCTCTCTCTCTCTCTCGCTCTCTCTCTCTCTCTCGCTCTCGCTCTCTCTCTCTCTCTCTCGCTCTCTCTCTCTCTCTCGCTCTCGCGCGCGCGCCACC
>JAVQJF010004656.1:0-14801 GCA_036023855.1 Gadopsis marmoratus
TTACTTATCCTTCGTAAGTACACTTTGAGTTCTCATTATTAAAACCTTAGTTCAGTACGGCGGTCTGCGATTGGGTTCTTCCATTTCCTTCTCCACCCACACACGGAGCGTGACAGAAATAATAACAGGAATTTTAGCCCCACTAATAACAGCACTCTAATCCTGACTTTTTTATTAGCTGTAAAATGTGTAATCTTGAGAGCTACAATGTGTCAAAAGAAAATGTCATGATTCTTTTTTGACTTCTTCTTTGAGGAGTTTGGTCCATGTACTATACTGTACTGTATAAAAGCCTATTTAATAGTGTTTTGGCCTGATACTTTGCTTTTAAAATGATGCTTGCAAACAAATCTTTCTCTGTTCTATCAGTGATTTATATAGGAAAATGTAAGCACCAACTGACTGCTTCTGATATTTGGCAATCCCCATACTACGGGATCTATAATGGAATCTAGCTTTGGCTGTAACAAAAAAATTGCATCTGTATTTTACATGGAGTGTCGTCACAGATGCTGATTTTTTTGAACTGCAGTATTCCTTGCAGTTATTGTGTCCCAGGATACAGTGGAAGAAAAGAAAAGTAAAATGTATTTTATAAACAAGTTGGCTATGAGTTACAAATATGTGAGGGATTACCTGTCTTTTTGCAATTTCAGTAGGTTTAAAGACCTTCTAAGACATTTGGTAACACTAATCAGGGGCTGATCACTGCAGCCACATATCTCACTTCCTCTCTAAATTGAAATTAGGACAGTTACCACATTAGTAGTTACACTGAAAACGGTCTGTTATTGTAAGTAACTTGATATGCTAAAGCCAACTATGGTGCTCTAATTTACATGAATCCTAAGATGTTACTTGCAAACAGTATTTAACACAGGTTAGCTCCTCATAGATTATAATCAAATGACTCTAGAGAGGAATAGCAAACAAAAATGATCCAAGGGGCAGGCTCAGAAATCATTAACAGAGTTCATGTTGTGGAACAATGGATCGCAGCATATTTAATAGCCCTTGTGAGAAGAAAACAAAGGACTATATAAAGACATTTCTTGTGTTAGAAAGAAGCCAATGCACTGTATTAATAACCTTTTTTTAGTGTCAAAGTCTTCAACCTACAGTCAGGTACATAAGTATTTGGACAGTGACAATCTTTGTAGTTTTGCCTCTGTAAATCATCACAATGGATTTGAAACAAACTAATCAAGATCTGATTGAAGATTAGACTTTCAGCTTTAATTCAAAGGGTTTAACAAAAATATCACATTAATCATTTATGAATTACAGTCATTTTTGCACATAGTGCCCCATTTTCAGAGGCTCAAAAGTAAGTGGGCCAACTAACATAATTATAAATATAAGGTAAATTTTTAATAATTGGTTGATAATCTCTTGCAGTCAATGACTGCCTGAAGTCTGGAAACCATGGACATCACCAAATGCTGAGTTTCCTCCTTTGAAATGACAAGCACAATCCTCCCCTGACAGAAGACAACAAAAACTGGACAGAGATATAGTGATGGATATAAATAATTTCTTTATACATAAACACAAACTAACCTCAAGTTAGCTGATGGTCTAAAATTTTAAATGATGAACTACTTCCTCATTCAGAAGAATAAAAAAAGAAAGAAAATGGCTTCTGTTTGTAGCTCCATCGGTGTATAAGTGAGCTTGAAGTCCAGCTTCCCCAATATTTGAATATTATTGAAATGAGCCTTTGAAGTGGGTAATTACTGGACAGGCGGTGCTCGGTTTTCTTGACTCCACCTTCTGTGCCGTGTTTCTGTTGGGGGTCCCAGGGGGTGGCCACGGTATTGGTGGGAGATGGTGTGGTGTGGGGTGTGTGTGTGTGTGGGGGGGTTGGCGGTGGCAGTGAACAGCCGGCATGCAATACGTGAGAGACCGCATGTCTGCACTATCAGTGGCATCAGACGGGAAAGGGGGGGGAGCTGTGCACGGCAGTTATGAGAACTGCAGTGTGTTGAGTGGCTGCAACACTGCACAACCTAATATCCCACAATCACACTGATACTCTCTTTTCCTCTTTTTCTTACAAATATATACAGCACTGCCAGAGACAAAAGTCACATGGGTTTAAAGCACTTAATAAGAAATACCACACTACACACCGAATCCTCATACGATCTGAGCTTTGAATGACCTTGATTGACTTTTTTTTTAAGCGTATATGCCGGTCCAGGGTGGAAATGCTGCACTCACACCTATAGCGCTTTACTGTACAGACCACGTGCTTTGACAAATATTTACACCGTGACAGAGCCTACTCTCTTGCCCCTTCTCTGTGTGTGAAATAGAGCGATACAGTTAGAGAGAAGACAAACTCACAACACATTTGTACAAGTTTGACACACACCAGAAAGTGCATCCAAAAACATCAACACACCTAACCGGATCAGATCTTGTAGAACCTGGTAGACCAGACACTTGAGCTCTTTAAATAAGATGAGCCTTTACAGCTCTGTGTGAGAGCAAAGGAAGGGCTGTTTAACACTGACACTACAAGAAAAAGAAACTAAATGCGGGAGACTAGTGTTGGTGGTGTTGAGGGGGTTAAGTTCAGCTTGTGAGTAGACAGCTGAACCTAAATCCCAGATACACAACACCCCCCCATCCTCCCTCTTGTCCGCCTCCTCATTCCCCCACCCCTTCCTTTGCTGCCGTGCCGAGCAGGAACATGAAGCAGAGACCCTGACAATATGGAGCCGGGTAAGAGACAGAGGAGCACAACGCATACTCACATGGTCCTAGACGTCCAGATGGAGCTGCCAGTTGGAAAGCAGAAAGCAGAAGAGGAGACAGAGAGGAGCATGAGACTTGCTTGCCAGTACAGCAGCCCACAAGTAATCCGGCCTTGTTGGGATGTATTTCTTTTTATTTCTTCCAGGCTGTGTAGCGCACAGACAGAGCGAGCGCCAAAATACACGTGCATGCATTCACACACAGCCAGCTACGCACACACAACACACCTCCCCCGAGCACAGAACACACGTTTCTCATTCTCTTGCCTCGTCTTATAGCTGACGCTTTCTGTTCTGTCCTTTTCCTTTCTCATTATCTCTGTCTGCTCCTCCCTTCCCTTTTTCAATATCCTCTTTCTTTCTCTCAGCTACACATGCAGTCGGCTTCTCTTCACAGCCCCCACCTTCCCCCGTCTTTCTCTCTCTCTCCCTCCCTTCCCCTCCCACTCATGCAGCCTCTCCCTCCATGTCCTCTCCTCTCTCTCTTCAGTGTGTGCAGAGCGAGAGGCCATTATCTGAGCCACAGCGGGCACGTACGATGGAATGGAGGAGTGTGCAGTGAGCAGAAACAGAGAGCTATGGGGGATAGTCACTAGTAGTGGCAGGCTAGGAAACAGCACAGTGCAGAAGAGCTCTTACCAATGAAAAAAGCTCTCTCTGTCTCTATCTACGCCCTTAAAACCTGCTTTCTCTACTGCATTAGATACATATAAGGCTGTGTTGTGTGTTCTGTTTATGCACAAAAACCCAGTATTGGCAATTTCGGATATGCAGAGGCGAACCAGAGGCTGCCAAGCGAATACACAATGTCAACTCACAACAGCATCAACAGGAAAAAGCAGCAAAGAAAAGCAATGTTACATTGCTTGTTTATGGCTTCTGCAAACTACATCTGGTTTTCCTTATGGAGATTTTGTTCAATGTTTGAGCATCTAGCTTCGTCTCAGCCCTGGGCCAAAGTAGAAACCAATGATAATGGTTCTTCAATCTCAATTTTCTTCCTCATCCACATTCACAGTGGTTGTTCACTTGAAACAAAAAGCTTAAATCTCACACCTGTGGCTCTTAAAAGATTCTCTAACAAGGTTTAATACACAAGAAAGATTGGTAGATGAAGAGGGAGCTGGTGGTGGTTGAAAAGGATATATATAGATGAGGTGGAGGGTTTCTGATTGAAGGAAGTTGAGGGTCAGCTGATATACAATCACTCATCAAATCTATAATCTCAACTCACACACCTACAAGGGGGAAGCACATGGAAGAACAATGGCAATATGATTTTAACAGAGGTAAAAGAGGGAGAGCAACTATGCTGGGCAATGGAGAGGGAACAGCAGATCACACTTCACATCAGCAAGCAAGAGAAGCAGGATGAAGTGAAGGGAATGGAGGAAGACGCTGAGGAAAGAGAAGACAACAAAAGGGAAGTCTGTGGAGAAAACAGTTAATTGAAAGACAGAGTCACTTAGTTATTCGTGTGAATGCTTCTGTAATGGGAGGGAAGATGAGGAAAAAGAAGAGGGTACAAACAGAAAGCGGATCTGCAGGTTGTTGCCAAACAAAGGCGACAATCACAAGTAATCAACCCATTACAGTTCGCTGAAGACACAAGACTCTCCTCTCCTGTCCACCAGCTTACGATAACGTCCTCTGCTTATTCTCTCCTCACCATTGTTCTGCCTTGGCGTCATTGCCATTAACATCAGCAACGTCTTCATGATCGCTGGATGTTCCCTCTCGCCCACTTGCTGGCTGACCGGCCTTGTGGCGTCTTTTCTCTTCTCTCCAACATTGCTGGAGTTTTGGAGCAGATATAACCAGGAGGAGGAGGGGGAATATAACATGGCCGTCTCCCCCATGCAGATCGTTGTAAGCTCCTGCTTAGTATTTTTCTCTTATATTACGGAGCATGTGCATGAGCAGTAGCCTTTCCCTGCTTCTCTTTCTTTGGCTGTCCCTGTTCTTCTTGGTCTCTCTTCATCTCTCAATTTCTCTGGCTTTCTCAAACTGCCTCTTTCTCCCTCTCTCAATTTGTCTCTCTGTTTTGTTTGCTGAGCCTTTTCCCCTTCTAGCATAGCTTATTGCATTACCATTCCAAAACCTTCTGATGCACACGTTCCCTGTAAATTGTACACTGTCTCTGTTGCAACACATATTCGTATATAAACTCACAGATGAGCGTCAATCCCAAAGAGAAACACAGCGCAGCCTAAGCTGTCTAAGAGAAGGAGAGGAGAAGTAGAGCATTAGGTCACGTGACCAGGGAGTGCCAATGAGCGAGAGGGAGAGCAGTGAGCAAGAGAGGTAGGAAACACATGTGGTGATGACGTAGTTGCATCGTCATCATCATCACCATCATCAGTGTCTCCCACCAGGATGTTTGCCTCCACCACTGGGTGGGCACGTGTCATCTCTGACACATGCCCACACTCTACTATCACCAACACCACACACCAACGGACACTTGAAAACATGCTCTTTCATTCACCCAACTCACTCCCCCGACTGCAATGACACAGCATTTCTAGCTCGAGACCCGACTTAACCCCTGAATCACATGCTCTCCGTGCACAGTTCCTCATTTTAAAGAACTACTGAAAACAACAGATTTTTTCTATCCCCCACGCACTCTTATCAAAAAAATTGACACATTACATACTTTAATTCTTAAATGTAACCAGGAGGAGGAGGGGGGTGGCTACACATCCACTTGCCAAAATAAATACTTTCTCCAAGTTAACGGCCGCTAGGCTAAAAGAGAATATGGCAAACCAGTAGTCATCACAACTAGTTTTAATATAAACAGTGCAATAAATGAAAGACATCACATGGCTGTAACACTTTTAGTGTTTGTAAATGAATATCAATAAACAGAACAGAAGCATAAGCTGAGCTTGTGAGCTAGAGGAGAGTGTCATACTTCAACTCTGAGTAACTATGCAGCTGAGTAAAACAAAGAAGCATGATTGAACCAAAACAGTAAAGTAGAAGAAGGAGCCTCGGCAAAAGCAAATTCAGCTGTTTCCAACATATGATGCAATTGCAAGATAACACACTGGTAAATACAGTATATATGATATAATTTACTGTATGTACCGAAGGTAGATAAAACCTACAAAATCACTTTGATTCAAATACACATCCTCATTGCTGACTCAAAACCAGCAGCATAAAGCAAGTGTCATGTCACATAAAACATTGCTCAACATTCCTGGTGGTTATCTCAGTCATGTTTTTGACAAAAGAACAGAGATTTACTAGATAATTTAGATAAGCAGCAATGACAGAGAAGGTCATAATGTATGTTCTTGGCTTAAAGATGTTTCTGTGGGATAACAACCATACACAGAAGCAACACCAAGATGCTGCCATTGTGGTTCGTCCAAGAGAGCTGTCCTGAAATCACCTACTGAGCACAATGAGTTACTTTTCAACTAGATAACATATCAAGGTGACAGATTACATTATAACTGGAAGGCAAACAGTTTGAAGCTGTGTCCTAATTAACTTTTAATTTAACTTTGTTTACATCACATGAAAACACTGAAACTGACAACAACAAGCAAAGTATCTTAACTTTTTAGTATGTTGCACACTTACTGTAAATCTGCTGTAACCCGGCATTGAGAGAGTGAGAGTACAACAGAGACTCCAAATCTCACATCGATCACTTCATCTCACAATCAAATTATGGTCCAAATAAGTTGTTTCACACCCTCGTCTTGCTCTTTCTCTCTCTCTCACACTTCTCTGTCTCGCTCACTATTTCTCAGCAGCACTGAGGAAAGGTCTTGGTTGTAGGAGGGATGACTGTCAACAAAAGTCCATCCTCAGCAGTGTGTGTTGGGTTGGCTTGCATGACTAAGCCTGAGTCATCTTCTCAACAAAGTCCTGACATGAAACCCTCACACCGAAACAACCTTTTTAAAATGTTACCAGCACATCGGTAGTGGGAGGTCTGTGTGTGTGAAACACACAAAAGCCAAGAACAACTTGTTCTGTTTCAAGGGAACCATGGGTGAATAGCCTTTGTACGAATTGATGTGATGTCACAATTTCTGCAACTTCAGGACCTCTAATCTGTGGGAGAATATGTACCATTCAGGGTTTAAAAGTAAAGAAAGCATTAAGGATTCTAGCAGCTATTAAACAACTCACATGAGCATAACTGTCATAACATGAGGGTCCTTTCCCCTCCTCCCATGACAGGAGGAGTCCTGTCAGCTGACTCCACCTCCCTCCACCCCTGCTTACATCTACCTCCATATACATCCACTCCCAACCAATATTGCCCTGTAGACTAATGGCATCAAGGTCATCTGATCTGACACACTCTGTCACTCTCTCTCCTTCCCCCTCTCCCTCTCCTTCTGTCGTTTTTCTCTTTGTCTCTTTATCATTCACTTTCTTTCTCTCTTCCTGCACCCCAACACACACACAGGCCTGTTTCTCATCACACACACAGAGGCCAAGACACTAAAGGCTCCTGCAAGTGCACACACACAACAAATGCAGAGGTACCCTTTAATGATTTTTTTCTCCACACACAAGTATGCATAGGGTATTGTACTGTTGGCTGAGGGTCACTGGGTTTATTGGTGGGCAGGACAAGAGGCTGCAGAGCTGCACTGAGTACATGTTTAATAGAGTAGAAGCAACACAAAGTGCTTCAGCCTCGTTAAACAAATAAGAGTAATATCTTACTGGAAGCTCTTATTATTATGATTACTTTATTATTATAAATGCCTAGTTTTGTCTTTTTATGAACAAACCACTAATTTCATAAAAAGGATATAGACAGTAAAATGATTGATAGTGACTTTTTTGTACTGGATATGATAAAAAGAAAATGGTTACCATCATCCTCTGTAAGGATGCATAACCATATGCAGAGTGTATATGTATGTACTATATCCATCTGTCTGTCATGAGTAATGAACTGTTCATATTTAATGCATCACCTTGTTATTTTATCCTTTCATCTGTCTGTTTGTCTGTTTTTCTTTCTTTGTCTTTGCTTTCGTTGGCCCCTCCCAGGCAGGATGGTGTTAGATTCAGGGCGTGTTTGGGTGTTGATCGTAGCCCTGAGTGTAGGGTATCCAATCTGAGTCATTCTTCCTGACTTTTGGCACGTGCAAGTCGGCACGAAGAGCCCAGCTGGGGAAGGCCTACACCCCCTCACCCAGCCCCTCCTCACCACTCCTCACAAAGAGAAAAGGGGGAGTGGTTTGGGAGTGAAAAGAGAAAAATAGAAAGGTGGTGATGGGTGGGGGGGCTGTTGGGCAGGGTGGAACCCTGCTACAAAAATAACGAGGAGGAGGAAGGAGAATGGGGGGGCGCTATTTTTAAGAGGCAGCTCTTTGTGCTTGAGGTTTGATACATGAAAAGAAGGAGAGGAATGTAATAAACACACAGAAGATGTCAAAAAACTTGGAGTCTGAGACAAAGAGAGTAGACAATAGACATAAGAGAAATCATGGAAAGCAAGTGAGTTGGTTCCAAACAATATAAGAACACTGTGTACTACTACCTGCCAGGCTAATTAATGTGTGCCAATCCATGAAAAAGAGCTGAGCAGTCAGATCTGACTGGATAATGATGTAATCATTAACAGAACACAGTTGTTTAAAATACTAGAGCAATTTATTTCAGGTGAAACACATCACAGCCTGAATGATTATATGTGTTTTTGGAGATAAATGGCTCAAACTTGAAATAGAAAAACAAAGAGAAAGCAAGAGAAACCTTCCCCCAGCTCTGCACAGTGGCTGGCAGCCAGCCTTGTCTCTCTCAGGACTCGGGCTAAGATTAGCTTCCCATATGTTCAAATCAGGCGTAGCCGAGATTAAAGGGCCAGAACTCGACCATGCACTATGATTGTTGTGCACCATGTAGTGCTTTCCATACAAGTCACGGTCAAAATTTTTAATCATTCAACTGAAATATGGTTGGATGATGTTTTCTTTTGTGAGGTTTTTAAAAATTGAGTACATGTCATGCATTTCTGAGCTACTACCAATCAGTCCAATCCTCAATCTCTCTTGGAGACATCAGCCTCCACTGAATTCACATGAATATACTTCTGTTGTTTCAGAAATCAATATATTCATGTGCAACAGCTGTGATGCTGTGTTACATAAATCCTGGCAGCGTCGGGCAGCAGTGGGATTCAGGATTGTATAAACTGCGTGCCCAGTGGGAGAAGCAGAGCAGCCACCAGAGAGGTGAGAGTTAAAGAGCTCGAGCTGAGGGCTCCTCCCCCTTCTCTTTCCATTCATTTTTTATTAACTGCGGCACCAGGCAGTTGACAACCTTCCTCTGACATCAAACACCGATACCACCAATGATGCCAATGAGCCACCGACCAAAACTCATCGTGCCATGGAGGGTATCGATTCAGCTCAGGACTGAGTGTGGGTCCAGCCATGTTCACTGCTAAATGCAGGACTATGAGCAATGGTGCAGGGCAGACAGTGCAGAAATGAACATCTGATAATTGTCATTAATTAGGGATGAAACATGACAACAGTGCGGAGCATATCAAGTCCTTATAAATTAATGATTGCATGCAAGTGAGGCAATTGTTGGTGACTATATAGAGCACATTAAAATGCCACAGGAGTAGATACAAGAGTTGTTCAGAGCCTGGTAGCAGCCAACTCTTCTTGGGTTTGCATGCAGGGTTACAGTCGAGGTTAAATATGTAAATGTAGTCAGTCACCTATTAAAACGGCAGACAGCGGTACACCTTGAACTTAAATCATATAATCAGCACTATCAGTCAGAAGGACAATTCCCTAAAGATACAGAAGTGTCACTAAGTTAAGGACACAGAGTAAATGAATGCTTTTCTGGACATATAATTAATCTAGTCAGTATTAAAATAGATTGTTCACATGACACCATGTTCACATGACACCAAGACCTACATTATATTTAATAATGATGTTGTTTTATTGTTAGAGAGCTCAAAATACCTTTAATTATAAGCCATTATCCTAAAACAAGAAGTATAATAGAAGAATAAGATGTGGCTTTCAGTCATCATCAGATAAACACAAACTTGGCATGGGCACATATGTGCTATGTGCCTTGACTCAAGAGCTGACTTAGTGGAAACCTTACATATCAGTAAATACATCGAAAGCCAAAGCTGAATGGAAGAGGTGATGTCAAACACTCCACTTCCTGAGTCTGTACTATAGAACAAACCACTTACTACACAAATACACACACATACACACATGTGGTGCCGGATAGTTGGTCATATGAGTAACCTTGGATGCTGGAGCTAATATTAAAGCAATGATGCCTTCAGACATTCAGTGTTGCCACGGAAACTAGATCAGTGTTAACCCTTTGTGAACAAGGCTGGGGATTCCACACAAACCTAAACATATGATTAACAAATGTTCCATCTGTGGACATGTTTCTTCTCTGCTTTTGACTCTTTCCCACCCGTGTGATGTGCAAAGTTCATCTCATGTATAAAAAGGAAATCCTGTGTATGGGCGTAGACAAAAAAATCACGCAAGTGCAGTCTGTCTGTCTTGTAACTTGTGGTAAACTCCTGATTCAATTCTGCTTCCTGAACAGCAAAGAAAACTACCAAACACTAAGCTGAACATGGTGCCTAACCATGTCTATTGTGACACAATGTTTTTATGTTCAAACATCTTGCAGTTGTGTGGGTCCTGAAAAAACTTGATGATACTGTAAACTACATGTTTGAATTGACAATAGTGCCCTCAGTTTGTTGGGTGAAGACTGTGTTAGCCTTTGTGTAACAGGGACATATTTGTCCACCAGCAAACAGGTCTTACACTCCACCAAGGACACACACCATGCATGACCCTACAAACAGCAGCTCAAGAAAGCCACAAAGGCAGTGAACAGGAATTTGATGAGCGGACAGTTCAATTATTTTTTTCCTCTACAGACCAGACGGTCGTGTATATACCTTGTACATACAGAGACTAGGATTAGAGCAGGTTTAGGGGTAAACTAGAGTATGTCAGTAGAATTTAACTAAACCCATTCATGACATTTGAAACATATATTTCATGTCACTGTAGTAAGGCAGGTGAATCCTTTCCATATAGACACGCAAGTGTTCCCTGACTCGACAAGCTGTAGAACAGCAGCTCTAAGTGGCCACACACCACAGGTTACTACGCCCGACAATCAAACAGGTACGCATGCGTGACCCACTAACTTTTACTCCCTTTACCTCATTTGACTCCAGAACCTAGGAAAAGAAGGACAGCCCCCCGAGCCAGTGCGTCGGGTTCCTCCTCCTCCCTCCTCCCTCCTCCTCTCTCTGGTCTCTTGTATCTACACATGCCTGGTTCTGGCACCAATCAGCGGGCAGCGTGGGATGCTTTAAACTGAGGACTCTGCAACTTCATCAATGAGGTGCCCAGCTCGCCGCTGCTTGGAGACATAGCCAAAGTAGCTGATATAGTCAGCTTCCGAGCAGGGTGACTCGGATGGGAAGACGAAAGGTGTCTAATGCACTTTTATTCCACCCAGCGATGATATCACAGCTAATATAAAGAGCTCATGTGCTCACCGTGGAGAGCAGCAAATAGTCAAATGACATCGTAGTGACACAGCGGTGACAATCCTAGCTTTTTCTGCATAATATTATCGATGGTCAAACCCATTCACACAAACACATATATATACAACAGAGCGTAATCAAGTTTGTAAAAATGCAGACAGACAGACATAGAAAGAGTAAAGGAACTGGTCGCTGCGTTTGACTAACAACCACATTTACACCTCCATAAGAGCCTCACTGCACTGATGAACCAACAGCTGAGAATCAACATGGGCAGAGATTACGCACAGTTGACAGAGATAACACACATACACACAACAGCACAGAAGCAAAAACCCAATGCCCTCTCTTACCTCAACTGCCAGTTCAGGGTTTCCCAAGCAGCCTCGACTGTTGTCTTCAAAATATTCCACCTTTACAGCCATTCAACAGAACAAGAGAGAGGGGAGTGATAAGGAGACAGGGAGAGGTGGGAGGGGGGAGAGAATAACAATCAATAGAATAATGCGACATGGGCCAGTTCAAAAAGACATATCATTAAGGACAGTAGGAATGCCAGGTACAGTGTGCATGCCATTTCACACACAATCTCCTCATCATTCCTGCACACAAATCTCTTTTCTTCTGATTTGTGCTCAAACAGTGAGCCAGCACTTCCCTCTACTGCTGGGACAGAGAATGAGAGACAGCAAAACGAGATTAAATTTCAATTATAGAATTATGTAATGTCTGTATCCCGACTTGATGCAGCCTTCTGCATTTCTGCATAAGTCAGTTATTTAAAGGGTAAATTGGAGAAACGTGGACTAGTGTCAGTGGATAGGTTAGCAAAGTATAAGATGGAATAGATGGAAATTCATCAAACAGGGCTGATAATTATGAAACAAAAGCGTCTTCTTATTTGACACAGCATGCCCCCCTTGTCTACATGGCCCTGGCTGTCTCAATGTTAAATCATGTGTTTTGTCTCGAGCTGTTCCCCAGTCCCGCCAACCTCACCCCCTCCACCCTCCCACCCACCCATCAATCCTAAAATAGTCTGTAGTGATGAATATTTACCTTCCAAGCCTCTGAGCTGCCTTGGTTTGTACTCCTCTGTCCGCTGGCCAAATCCCCATCAGAAGACTCAGGCTCCCTCTCGTCTTCACCTGTATCCCTCTATTCCCCTTCTTCTCTCTCACTCTTTCTTTCTCTCTCTCTACCTCTCCACTCTTCTTTCTCTGTCTCTCTCTCTCTCGTCTGTGTTCCAGCAGCCCATTCAGGAAGCCATCTTGTGTTTTTAATCTGGTTTTACATGAGCCCTCGTACGCACGCTCTCTCTCTCTCTCTCTCTCTCTCTTGCTAGTATGCCAGTAGGTTTACTCTTGCACACAGACAAGAGGGATTTTTTTTCTCTGTGATCGCTATCACTCTTTCCTCACACTCCTTAAAAAAATTTTTCTCTTCTCCTTCTGCATACATGATGTGAATGGTCTCCCCCCCACTTCAAACACTCATGCACAAATGTACACACACACAAACGCATACACACACACAGAGCTCACTGAAGAGACGTCACGCTAGAGATAGCACACAAAGGCAGTCTGTCCACCAATCAGAGGCCAGGCTGGGCTCTGCTGCTAGGGTGAAATTGAAGGAGGGCAAGGGGAGGGGACAGAAAGAACGAGAGTGAGAATGAGAGAGAGAAAGACGGAGGGAGAGAGAAATTGGAGATAGTAAAAGGAGGAGGTTTAAATAAAAAAGGCAGGGTCTGAGTGAGTGTATTTGCATGTGTTTGTGCAGCACCATAAAAGAGGGGCTGACATAAAGAGACAGAGTAAAGGTGGAAGTGTGTGTGTGTGTTGGACGGGGGGATGGGTTCTCTCTATGCCTGTCAATTATCTCCTCGAACTCGCCTTCCCTAAACAATGCCTCTGGTATGTGGTATCTCTGAGCACCATCTGAGTCAGGGCTGCCTGCAATAACTGGACTGGACTGCACAGTGCACGCCATGCGCACACACACACACATACACACAGACCCTCTCAAACGGCCACACTACCCCCCATCTTACAGGCAAAATGCACAATTACACAGCAAAGGCCAACATGCTGACTCAAAGCAACTGAAGACACAGAAAATGAGCACAGTGCCCCTGACACTGTGTAATCTTAATAGAGAATAACAAATTAAAGCTACATAAGTGCCATAAAGTTGTCATGTTGTCACAAGATCACACATCATCAGCTGCGATCTAGTATACAAATCAGTGACCTCCAAAACACGTGCAAACTAAGCTGCCAGGGACTTGCATTTCCTTTACACACAGTGTGTGACATACCAAGCATATTTTGGAAGCCTGTGTTCATAACATTTACATTCTGAGTGCAAAAGACCATCTCCATCCAGTACCTTTTAAAACCAGACCAAGGAGAAATAGTTTTGTCCAAATCAGCAACCGGGTACTGCTGCCTTGATGCATTTCTCTTTCTTAACAAAGCCCTCTTAAAAAAGTGTCACTGATCAGCTTTTGTCAAACGGCAAAGTTTACCAAACACAATTAGCACTGCAAAGTGGTCTGTTCAGATATGAAAAACAGCAAAGAATGAAAACGGGTGCTGAATTAGTAACCAGTGGAAGACAAAACAAAGTCAGCGAAAGTTCAGGCAGTATGGCGAAGACACAGCAGATCGAGGCGAAGTGGACAGACAACGAAAGGCAGACAGAGACACAGAAGCAGAGAAAGAATCGAGAAAGAGAGAGGGAACTGATGTGAGGGGAGGCAGCCCCACTGTGACACAGCATTTGTGGTGTCTTTCTGACACTCTCATATGGCATGGGAAATCCCCTCTTGCTGACGTCAGAAGGGCCACGTGTGTCTGAATATGTTTACAAGTGAGCAGAGGCATGCTTGCGACTGCTTGGCTTCAGTGTGCTTTGGTACAGGTGGCCGGTATAGCGGTAGTACTTGATAGTGGTAGTACTTGAAGCAGCAGTCGTACTAACACTGCAGTGTGATCAATTCAGTAAAGACAGCAGTATTTGTAAGAATAGTTATTTGTCTGACTCTGATTTAAATGCTTGTTAGAAATATCTACTGTTTCTTGCAAAAAAAACTAATGCAGAAATAAAAGGCTGAAACATAATCTAGCACTTCGATCAAACCTTCCCTCCTCTTTCAGACTTTTATAACCTTTATAGCCTATAGGAGTGTAACTAGAAATAAACCTCTAAGTACATTATTAACTGTATGGAATCTCAACCAGAAAGGGTTATACTAATTTAAAGGGTCATGGTCACATATTTCATGGTCACATTTAGTCTGTTGAACTGTATATTTAATAGATTGTATGAAATTGAAAAGTCTTGGAAAAGGCCTTCCTGGTTTGCGGTAAACGTATTGCATCACTTCCGGTTGCCTGTGTTTCCGTCTTGTTGGTTGTGTGTTTCACTGCTCTAGCTAAACACTGCTAATTTTGCTATATTTCTCACTTTAG
>JAVQJF010004669.1:0-25936 GCA_036023855.1 Gadopsis marmoratus
TCGCGCCGCCCGGGCGGGCCGGGGGGCGGGGCTGCGCGGGCGCGCGGCGGGGGGGGGGGGGGGGGGGGGGGCGGGGCCCCATCTGTAGCGCTTGAATAGTCACCTTTTTAAACATGTCAAACGCAGGTGCCACGGAGGGAGAATTAAATCAAATAATCTTTATCTTTTGAAATCAATACTGGTGTATTTTCCTACCAAAGATTTCTTGAACAGCAATAAAACAAAGTTGTTGCTCTGATATTACTGGTCATTTTATTGTGAATTTCATGACTCGGGCCAATTAACACAGTGGATATGAGATGAGTATCAGCTTACACTGTTGCAAATGTGTCATTTAAATGTTTGAATATTAAATTGCTTCTGTTTGGTGCAAACGCATGTGACAGGTCAGCACTAAAGGCCTATAACCTGTTCTCACACAGATCTGTTGCATGTTTTCCTATTTATTTTTGGTAATGATTAGTTATATTTTTCATTATGTAGCAGGCGATGTATAGTTCCATAGTACAACACTGTTTCCATACATTTCATATGATGTACTATATGATTACAATCTCAATGGTTATAAACCTTGAATAACCTGCTTTAATACTGTACTTATGTCAATAAGTCACATTTGAACTGTATTACAAAATGTATTACAAACACACCCATGCACATTGACTTCATTATTTCTAGTGGATTCACACTTAAATTGAGACTCCGCCACTATCAATGGACAGACCATCTGTTACCAAGCTTATTGCAACCGCTTCACGATAGCAAAGGGCTTAAAACACTGATATCACTGCTTGTTTTCATGCGTGTATAACTTTTAAAGGTGTGTTGGAAACATTCTTTGGTGAAAGAAGTTAACTTTTAGAGTGCACTAACTGCATATTAACTGAAGGTTGATATTACTCAAACGAAACAAAACGAGGGGACATTCTCATCCTCTGCAAACTGTTATTTTTCTCATCCAGAAGATCAAATCATGACTACAGGAATTTAACACTTGGACTCAACTATGAAGTTATGGGGACTCAGTTGAGTATCAATGAAAGATGTGTTGCTCATGTGTTTGCACCGTTTCCCGCTGAACGTCTTCCACTAGTGTGCATAGCGGTTTGCTTGTTGCCCTTCTGTGCTGTGCCTGAGGAAGGATCCCACAGACAATAGGCTGCTCACAGGCTGATGACTAAGGAAGGCGACCCACGGCGGAGTCGTTATGGCAACAGAAGCTTGCCAACAGACTGGGTTGAAATTGGACAAGTGTGAACACACAATCAATACCCCCCTCCCTCCACTCCCATATGACATTTTAGGCATAGGATCTTTGCAGCAGAAATATGCTGCAGGGACGGGCAGGTTTTTGTGCAGCGAGATCAAGTCGACACACTGGGCTGCCTCTGCACCTCAACACAGGTCGACCAATCAATATCAGGATATCCTAATCCCACTGAGGTTATAATGCCTGTATCCCAGTTCTTCTTACTAATTGTTAAAGATAGTAAAATAAACAGCAGTCTGTTTTTGTAGATATAAATTTATTCAGGAAACTTTCACCAAGCATGTATCAACAATATAGTGATGTGAATAATCTCACATGGTTAACTTTCTAGGAGCTGTCATCTGTCCCTGCTCTCACAAAATTCTTGGAAACAAGTCATTTATTTTATTTTTATATAACTTTTTCACTATTATTTACTCAAACAGAGTACTTTGGTGTAACAGACCATCCTGACTTCTTGGCACTTAATTCTAAAAAAACAAAATTATGTCGTGGTAGTGGAGCACATCTGATAAAGCAGTACGTTGCTTGTCTCATTTTCAATAAATATGCAGCTGCTACATCAGAAACAGAAGATGCACAACAGTAACAAATAAGAGGTCCAAAAATACTGGTTGTGTTGAGCAGGTACATCACCTGTTTAAATGTATGTGCAAAACAACATGATTGTCCAATAAACATTTTAAGACAATTTGGTAACAGATATTTGAGTCTGGCATATTTTAAAATGTCCACACAAATGTCCCGTCAGCAAATCAAGAAGGTCTTCCTTTCGGTCATCCATCCATAAACCGCCATTCCTTTGATAGATTATTTTATTTGAGAGTAACATGATAACATCAAAGAAGTGTAATGTCTTTGTTTGCGTGAATGAGAGGTACCAGACATGTGGGGTTGGTGAAGAAAAGGTTTCTCTCCAGTGCTGAGTTTTAGTGTTTGGTAAGGTGAGTTTTAGTGTTTAATAAGGTTCAGTCAACAACGGCAGAGAGCAGAGCCACGACAGCCACGCCGCTGAAAATGAGCAGGATTTGCAGTAGGGAGTGTCTGGAGAAAAAACCCAAAATAAAAGGTTACAGATTCAAGGACATTAAAGAAAAATGCCATCTGCCCATTTTCACACCACAGAACTCATTGAACATTTCACACAACATACACCAGGTTTTGTTTGACAGTAAACAGCCTTCTTACATTGTCGCTATGGTTCAACTCCAACAACACAGAACAGGTTAAAAAGGCACCGTGTGGAGTTATTGGCCACTAGTAGCGCTATGGAGCCACGTTTTAACAAGTGGGTCATCATTTTGTTGACGCACAAGGATGTACATGTGGAAGTGTGATCACGCAGGCGGTGGGATTCAAATCCCGCCGATTGTTTCGCGCTATTTCAAATGATCAACAGTTGGTGGTGGTAACAGGCCTACTAGTGTTGCAATGCACAAACAAAGGCAGTGAAGAAGAAGACTACATGCTAGTAAACAATGCAACATTTAAAAATACTTTGCAAATGTTTTATGAGGGAAATGCATTCAGCACATTAGACCTCAAGGTCACACACAATGCATTTTAATGAGCGCGAGTATTCAAAAGCATCCAACATACCTTAAACTGGACTCCTCTAGCAGGTCAGGAACCACATTCACCAAGGCTATGTAGAGGAAGCCTCCAGAAGTGAAAGGCAATATCCAGGCAGTGGCATTTTCTAGAAATGGTAGGAAAGACTTGTGGCTGATTTTGGCAACAGCAAAATGGTCTCCAGTTAATAATGTGTTTGATTGTATGTATACTGAGAATTGCTCCCATCTTACCTGTGCCTTTTGGTGACTGAGCGCACAGAGCGAAGCAAGCGCCCAAGACCCCGACCAGCGCCGTGGACAGTTGCATGCGAGCAGCACTCCACCGGTCAAACCCG
The DNA here is from genome assembly GCA_036023855.1 of Gadopsis marmoratus. Classification (NCBI taxonomy): domain Eukaryota; kingdom Metazoa; phylum Chordata; class Actinopteri; order Centrarchiformes; family Percichthyidae; genus Gadopsis; species Gadopsis marmoratus. Next base: position 3,180 of record JAVQJF010004669.1, read on the forward strand.
GCCCTCAGAAGAATGGCAAAGTCTCCCACCTGCAGATGATGACACAGCAGAGGAATGGCTAAACACACTCGGCGTGTTTACAAGCACTGTAGCGGTCTGGTTCTTCCCATGTACTTTCTGCTATGTAAACATGGAAGCGTGGCGTGAACGTTGAATGTCAGAAATGATGTAATCTCACCTCGTGGGGGATTTCGTGGAGCAGGATGGCAAAGGTGGTGAGGAACCCAACCTGCAAAAAAAGTCTCATTAATGTTTGGTTTTACTTTGTAAAGAAAGAAATGTATAAAAAAGTTCAAAATGTGAATAGCCAAAGACTTCATTATAGTAAATTAGAAATGTGTACAAGTAAAAGTATGTAATAATCTGTTAACATCAAATTAATTAAAAAGTGTATAATGTAACCTAATGAAATGTTATAATATTAATCTTTGTCAGAGAAGCAGGGGGATGTAAAAAGCTCAAGCAATCAAAATTTCAATCATTAAATCAGTAAGTAAATATATAAAAAACATTTTTCAATTATGTCGATATCCTTAAGTGCTATTTACTAATAAAAGATCCAAGTTTAAAGTATGTTCATCGGCCATTAAGAATTAAACACTGTAAACTTATTCATGTATAATCAACACGGTGTTGGTAAAGATCATTTTCATACAGCTTTTTATTGTGGCAAAAATCACATGGTGACAAATGTGCATGGGAGTAAACAGAAAACACCGGTGAGACGTCTTGTATGTGTATGTTTGTGACATCTAGGTAACTTCCTCTTTGGCACATTGATCCACAGTTCATGCTGCTAGCCTTATGTCCCTCCAGCTGGACTGTCCTTCCCACAGTCACAAATATACAGTAACCTACGGAAGCGACACGAATCCATGTTACTGCAGTTTAAAGTGCACCCATTTTGAACGAGGGCCGTAAGATAATACGACAAGAATAAGTTTCAAAGTGAAAAAGGTTGGTGTATCCTGCAATGAATGGTCCACTTTCACGGCTGTAGGGATGCTGATACAACACATACTGCTGCTCTGCCAGTGAGCCTTTAAACGCTACCAAACACTGTACTCACAAGAGAAGTGTTATACGTCTAAAGTCCCCAGACACATTTTTGTCCTTTCACTTTGATTAAGAGTTAGAGCTCTCCTGCTTAATACACAACCTTTAAAGTGCAGGCAAACACATTTGAACCAGTAATACAGCAGATGTGGCCTGACATTTACACTGAACTGACAACAACCAGTCTCTTATTCAGTCTGATGTCTCATGTTAGTCAGTTTCTTTGAGCACAGGATTTGAGTTTTCCCCAAAACAATTATTTGTATCTGGTGGGGCTACAAATCTACAGTACAAGTACCTCCCTATACAATTAGATTTCTCTACATTATAAACTGGGTAAATTCTGTGTTTTCTTGGCTACAGGAAGTAATCTGTGATGACGATAACTGATACTTGGAAAGAATTGCTACTTAATTGTCCTACATGTTGACCTGCCAGACAGCTCAGTGTCAGTTTATGCACTATATTTATTAGCAATATTAATTTTTTATGTCAGTTCAGGATTGGGTGCTAATTTGGTCTGCTACCCCGAAGGTGAGCCGTTTTACCTGCAATTATACTTTATAAAATTCAGGAGTTGATGTATAAACATGCACGGTGAGGTAATCACATTCTCACACAAGTCGTTTGCTAAACCAGCGTGGTTAGAAACATTTTCAAGCACAAACTTTGCACACTGTTGATAACTGAAGCCCCAGATCCATAACTGCACACTACAGTATCACTGTTTTAAAACATTTTCCTCACTGGTTTTAACGGCAGTTAAGACATTTGTTACACTGAAATTTACCGTCGGAACTTCTGATTCAAGGACCGACTGCATGAAATAACAAAGCATGAATTAGATACAGTATTAGATGCATTCTGAGATTGTCAAAAAAAATAACTTTATACAGGGTTCTCACACACTTTTACCAATGATTTTCAAAACCTTTCCATAATAATTTACCCCATTTCCACAATTTTAAGTAGTTTAAAATATGTAGGATGATACAGTTGCTCACAATCAAAATTTGTTAGTCTGCGGCGCGAATACATGGCATCTGTACACTTTAAGCCGCGTACAGACAATCATAATGTGTCAACATGTTACATCATCTGTAATTGCAGGACCCCGAGCAGATCTGCCAGGCCGAGCATATCCATCTATATACATTTTCCAAAACATTCTGTTAATTCCAAAGCATTTCCAGGCTTGGAAAACCTTTCTAGTTTCATGATTTTACAAGGAATTGGTAAAACCTGCTGTAAAACAGATGCATAGTTTGAGTTATTATAGGCTCAAATTCAAATTATAGATTAACTTTACCTAAGACAAAAATTATGACATGTAACTTCATAATCTATGTTCTACATGCATATTACTCTAAATGAAGCACAGGGTGAAAGAATGTGGGTGCGCTCATTCAGTGATGAAAATAAATTTTTTTCTGTAAACCACAATTAAATAGACTTTTTCTGTATTCCAGAAAATAGTCTTTATAGTGTTGGGGTTAGGTTGAGTCTGACATTGATGTCACTGCTTCTTACCTTTTTGCTCACCAGGAAACTCCCTGCTACTGCCAGCCCATGGGTGAAGTTGTCAATGCAGTTGGCCAGTAGGTTCAGGTATCCGCTTGTCTGTGAGACACGGAGCATAATTCCACTGTTACTCATATTAGCATTAATAAATCAAAACTACTATCTGCAACATTGTTTTTCAAAATATTATTCTGGTTAAATCTGATCAGTTATAAGTAATTTTAATTATTAAATAAGTCTTGTGACGTGAGCTAAGGTTTCTCTGTAGTCTGACCACATTGAAATAAGGCTGTAAATGATCCGTTCCTCTAAGGAAACCTGGAATCTGACTCCAGCGTAAGAAGACAAGGAAACTCAAAAACATTTAGAAATCTATGGTGCCTCATCAGCAGCTGCTTTGAGGTCATTCTATTGTTGGTGGTGTACAGTTGATCCAATTGATCTCAAGTGACACATTTATTTGCTTTTGGTAATCCTAAAGTTGTATTGGCATGATTGGTATCTTGGTAGACTTCACTCTCAAATTTACATGTGCTTTTCATATTATTTAAATCAGTCTCTGCTTTCTGATTAACTGTGTTATGAAAACCTATGTCTCTCCAAAGGTGAGGGATGGCTTTTCAGATTCTGAATTACATGTCCTAATAATCTGTGATATCACGAATAACCCAGCCACATTTTAACATAAATTAATTTACATGAAGCAGCATGCATGTTTACCAAAACAAATCCAGTATAAAGGGCTCAAAGGTCAACTTGCACATACACTATAAAAATATGTGTGGTGAAATGTTGTGTGCTCCTCACACTGTGCTAAAAGGCTAGTGTAATAAGGATTAGAAAAAAAAAAAATATATATATACAATTTCAAGATCAACATTTTTAAATATGTGAGAAAGTGAAATCTACATATATTACAAGTATGTGCAAAACAGTGCAAAAGATTAGCTGAAGACGAATGAAAGGTATTCAGAGTTTTGTCTGAAAGGTAAAGACCTTCAGTAATAAAAGCATTGTGTTGTATTACTGTAGGAGGTACTGTACAGTTTAAAATGGACAACGTTTTGAGCCAGATAAGCTGCTGGTTATGAAAAACTACATGAATCAATTTGGAGGACTGAAGAAGCAAAAATAAATAAATAAATGCATCTCTTACATAAGTAACCCATATCAAGAGTACCCCTCCCAGTGGTGTCTCTTTTTCTGTCTTTTTTGTTAAGTGGAAATGTTTTGGTTGTCAGCATTACCTTGACTTTCTCTGATCTTTTCTGCAGGCTCTGTTGCTTGGAGGATTTCCGTGACTCTGCATGGCGCCCATTTCTGAGTGATACCACTGCATTTCCACTGAAAACTGAATCAGACTCTGTCTGGCAAGCAAAGCAAGGCAAAATTGAACATGCTGTCCTCACGTGGACCATAACCCCAACATACTTTTTATACATTTTCAGAGTCTTTTTTCCTAAATGATCTTTGTATTCCCATTACCCATCAGTGTCTACTGCCCACCATCAGTAATATGCTCGTCTCCCCTAAGAAAACCACCTTGTCAACAAGTCTTACTAAAAACAGTAAGTTAATTGTAGCCCGAACTCCCTGCTTATTTTTCAACTTCTTAAATCTGCAGTAATAAGCAAAAAATGTGTACTTCTGTTTTATTTTTCAGACACAACAGATGACTCCTATATTCCAACACTGTTCAACATATTTATATTTTGAATATAGGAGAACAATCCATCTCTGGTTATAGCCTCCATTTTCCGAGAACAGCCAACTTCCTTCTTCCCTCATTCAGAAACCACTTAAGTTGCCATTTAGACCGATAGTCAAATTAAGTGAGAGGGAAATAGCCTGCTGTCTTCTGGTCGTGGCAAACGAAATGCTTGCTCCATGTCTATGATTGACACATGAGCAAGTAATAAAGGGTGATGGGTTTTCAGGGCAATCAATCTCTTCCTGCTGTAAAACAGATCAGAGCAAAACACCTTGGGAGTTTTGTATAATGAGGAATTTAAAATGGTCTAAAATAAGAAAGTGATAAAATATCTTCTTCACATTTCACAACAAGTATTGTAGCTCTCCACACATGTTAAAGTCCTTACACCTTTTGGCAAGATTTGCCTAAACACACTATTTAAAGACCAAAATACATCTAACCTCCCTCTCTGTCTCTCACACACTCCGTCGCGGTCTATTGTTGCCTCTGTCTATAAGCTGAGTGCTCTCCTGTGGACGCTGAAATGGCTAAAGCAGCTGCTTCACCCCAGCACTATAAATAGACACTAGTGGAGGAGCTGAGCCGTGGATGCCTCACTGGCAAAACAAAGACAGGGAGGATGAGACGGCCCTTACAAACAACACTGCAAACAGCCATTCATTGTGTATGCTATTACACTATTTATAATTGAATCAATAAACTTCAACTTTGATGCTGAATGGGCCAAGCATCTCACTATGTGAACAGCTGTTTCAACACAGTGCAGAGTTGACACTATCTCATATGTTTTAGTTTGCTCATTGATAAATATCCATATTTACTGAGAGGATTTTAAAGGAATAGTTTTGACATTTTGGGAAATATGCTTATTTGCTTTCTCGATGCCACTCTCATGTCTCTATTAGCATCAAGCTTAGCATCAAGATGGAAACATCCAGCCTGGCTCTGTCCAAAGGTAACAAAATCGGCCTACAAGCACCACTAAATCTCACTAATTAAAATGATAATATCTAATTTGTTAAATCTGTTCAAAAACCTAAACGTAAAAACATGTTGTGGCTTATTTCTTGGCCACAACCTGGCAAACTCACCATGTACACAAGACGTGAAAGTAGAACTGATCTTCTTATCCAACTCTCGGCAAGAAAGCAAACTATTCCTTTAAACTCCCTCCTATTAGAAGAGATCACTGATAGGCCGCTGTACAGTAGGCCATCTGATGCTACAGTCACCCAAACACTGATAACGCTGACAGAAATATGCAGACCAAGCACTAACAGGGGTCTGTGCTAAGAATACGGTTGACTGACTTATAATGGAGGCTTGTATTGACATGTCTGCTGTGAGGGTGTGGTATATGGCAATGTGCATGTTCTTTAAAAAACCCAAAACTATTTCAGCTAAAATACTTACAGAAGAGGTAAAATTCTGGTCTGAGTCTGAAGTTGGATCCTCCTGGCTGTCTTGGTCTGAGAACATCTTCTCCAGAAGGAGGAAGGACAACAGGCCAACGATTACCCACAGGCCCTGGGTCATGTAGTGGTTTTGTTTACAAGCTAGAATGGAAGCAGACAGAATCAATGATATCAATTTTGAAGGACTACTGTTCCCATATGAGGTTCACTGGTATTTGTTGTATGTGAGAAGGTCTTAAGCAGACTATTAGTAAGGCAAGGCAATGGGGCAGTAATAATATGCTTTATTATAATTCTAATGAAACTACAGCTATAATTAAAACATACCATTAGTCAATTTCAACTAGAACTGTATTAATTTCATGTATTTGTATTAGGGAGGAATGTATCGAAGAAGAAATACTTCAAATACAAAAGGTGGTGATGGTTTTGGTGGGATGGTTACGCACCTGAAGAACCAGAGAGTGCCCACGCCTCAGGAAGGAGGTGAAGGAATACATCGCCAAGGAGACCACCAATAGCAAAGCTCAAGAGCTGCTTCAGCTTCTGGCATCCAGCTGAGAAAACACAAAGAAAGAAAAGTAGCCATTACTGTAGAGTGTGTTTAATAAAAGAACTGTGCATCAATTTCATGCGATACTCTTATATTTTGAATTGAGATCACAGCCACCAATAAGAATTTACAGCTCTTCAGCTCTTTACTCATTTTTAAAATTCACCTTTCCTACTGATTAATTTTATGACACACAAATTGACAAATGTGTCTCTGGCTCAGGCTACTAATATACACAGTGTTGACTCGTGTGTTTCACAGATATTTTTAATGCTTTAGGAGTTCCCTCAGTAATGACTAACCTCCGGCCAGGACTGCACTTTAAACCCACAGCCTAAAATACATCTGGAATATGCCACGTTCCTGTGGGCGGGGCCACTCAAGAGGCTGCAGGCCTCAGGCTGACCTGCAGTAACTATCAGGATGGCAACTACAGCATTTCTAATGAAAATGTGCAGAAAAACAGGTGTATTGAAATGCAATTCCTTAACTTCTGCTTGAACACCCAAACAAATGCAGCTGCTGTTAATACAGACCGGTTAAAATAGGAGATATACGTAGTATATGTACTGGGCAGTGCGCAAGCAGTGCGCAACGCTGTCTGCTGCAGTGTCTGTTGTAACCACGCTATCAGCATCGATCTATGGATGGCAAGTAGGCAACTCCACTTTAGTCCAGACTAAAATAACTATTGGCTGGACTGCCATGACATTTTGACCAGGCCCCCAAAAGAGAGTCCTCCAAACTTTGGTGGTCGTCTGACTTCTCATGTAGTGCGACCAGCAGACATAACTTTGCTGATCCCTTAACGTTTCATCTAGCACCACCATCAGGTTAAAATTGATTTGTTGAATACTTTGGTTTCTGACCAAATTCCTGCAAAACAATGACATTCGGCCTCAGCAATACTCTGTGTGTTGTGCTAATTAGCTATTATTTAGCTATTTTAAACATTTTATCTACAGTCTGAGCCACTAGCACGGCTGTAGACTCTTAGTTGTTTAAAAAAACTAGTTCTGATGGTGCGAGACACCAGAATATTCTACACAGTGCCATTTTCTTTTAAAATCATTTGTTCCACTGTATATTTTTCCCCCATTGAATTTATTTTGGTGTGGAGCCAAACATGTAGGACTTTAAAAAAAAAAAAAAGCAAATGTTTTCTGTAAGTTGGCATCACTTACTGGGCTTACTGGCACCTTGCAAATCCAAGGTGCAATGTTTGTCAATAGTGATGTAAATCCATCTCAAACCTGTTCAACACAGGTAACCACTTTTGCTCAAATGTGTGCTCTAGCATGTTTTTTAACTGTGTAAAACAGATGTAGCTTCTTAGTTTTGCTATCAAACTACACCAGATTGATACATTTAACTTTAAAAATGTTTCTTCCCATGTTTCTTCCCCTGACCCCCCCAGGATCTCATGAAATCCTGTTGGAAACACTGCAGGCATGTTTATTAAATTTTAATTCATTTTATTTATATAGCGCCAATTTATCTCAGGGCACGTTTTCATATAGTGCGGGTCTAGACCGTACTCTTTATTTACAGAGACCCAACAATTCCCACCATGAGCACGCACTGGTGACAGTGGCAAAGAACATATTGCCATAGCTTACCTTCTGTTTTGAGGGCTGCTCCAGCTTCAATGGGAATGACGAGCAGGGGGAAAATCCCACTGAGGCCTACAGCAACAGAGCCCACCAGGGACAAGAGCCAAACGTGAGCATGTTCGCTGGCTAAGAAGTCTGCTACTGCCCGGAGGCCTGGGAGGTCATCGGTCAGGCTGGGGCCTGGTCCTGCCGCCGCGGCTGTTGCATGAGCCATAGATGTTTGTGTCATCTTCTGGCTGCTTGATGCCCCCCTAGAGGTCAGCACCAGCAGGGTAACTGGGATAATCAAAGCAGCTACAGCCCAACTGGGCTTCCTACAGCTTCCACCTTTCATCCGTCCCACGGTCCAAAGAGCACTTGCAACCAATAATGCTGCAAGAAGAGCACACTTTCAGACAGACCATTTCAACACTGCAGGAAAAATGTAAATAAGCATTCAATAACGGCTGCAAATAACAAGTATTCATTATCAATTAATCAGGTCTGTTATTTGGTCATGTAAATGTAAGAAAATTATGAAAAATTCCTGTCAATTTAAAAAAAAAAAGATCAACATAAAAACTGCAAAAAAATGGTCAGTTGGACAAATCAATCGATTGGTTCAGCTTCACATTAAAAAATAAAATCATATCTTGGGTATTTCTGTTTTGCAAATGCAGGCCGATGCTGATTTACTCGTGATAACTTCATATCAGCCAATATTTCAGCCCAGCTTATTTATCAGCCGGGCTCTAATAAGAGTATAAAACTAAAACATTCAGAAATCAGAGTGATTTTTTTGAATATGCAATCAAAAATGTGTTACTTTCAGGGTGCAAAGTTGACTTTTTTCCCTCCACCAGAATAATGGCTAGTGACCGTTTCACCAGCCACTCAATAGATCACCTTCGATATTTTTGTCTGGTGAGTGAAGCAAAGCTACCAGGCATATTTTACCAGCATGTGGCTGGTGTTCATTTTGTGCCCTGGGTACTTTTTAAACTCAGAACAGATGAAACTTGTTGCTGCTGACACATACTTGAGTTGTGTTAAAGTTAAAGTTGGGGGGGACACCAGTGTCCAGTGTCTGTCCAGTGAAAAGTTAAAGAGCAGCGTTGACCTTACTACAACTGATTATTATTCATCTTTAGCACAAAGAGTTGCAACAAAATAGCAGAACAACGGTTAGGCGTTAGTGCTTGGAAGCACGTAAACGTGCTGTCCGACATGTTTTGCGCTGCCTGGGAGTCGGTGAGCAAGACAAGAGTCGATCACATGAAGCACCAGTTAACTCACAATAGTTGCTCGGCGATATAAAATATACAAAAAAAAATGTAAATAAAATCGACACGCCACAGTGCTCAACTGGCGTCAACGTGACAATGAAAACTGCGCTTTTGACAACGATATTCTGAACTTGCCAAGTGTCACGTCTGAGGATGAGAGTTGGCGAGCTAACAACGTTAGCCGGAGCAGCAGGAGCCATGGAGACGCTCGCAGCTCTGCTAACGACGTTAGCTCTGACGCACGCAGTCAGACGCTGGCGGTTATGCTGCCGAAACTAGCCTCAGTTTGAGTAAGTTAGTGCACGACGTTACGGGCCGGGCAACCTCTGCGAATTACCAACGTCGAGTTAAAGCACGAACGTGACTTTTGTTGCGTTTAAATACCTTGTGGTTTCGGCAGTCCTTGCACCAGTGTGTCCCTGCCATCCAGGCCGACTTGATGAAGGCAGGCTTCCGCCGCTGACTTTCACCAGACTCCCAGCTGCTGAGGGCGGCAGGGACCCGCTAGCTGCAGCACAGAAGTCAACTGTCGGTCACAGAGGCTTTCCCAAACAGCCACGTATCAGGGTCCTGGGGGGGGTAAACAGGAGAGGGGAGTCAAGTCATGGATCCCGCCCCACCAGAAAGTTCAGGAAGCAACTTAATTTTTTGCCCTCAGGGCACTTTTTGTTTCCTTGACAAGAGATAATCAACCAGATGAACAAATCTACCGCGCTTATACTGTAGACTAATGTAGCTGGTGTCCACATTTAGGCACATTTAATCAGGATGCACTGTCGAGTTGAACTGTCAAGTCAATGTTATAGCTCAATATCACAATTTGCCTCAAGGGGCTTTACAATCTGCAAAGGACCCTCTGTACCTTGATTCAAGTGAGAAACGACCCCCCAAAAAATCTTTTTAACAGGGAAAAACTTTAAGAAACCTCAGGAAGACAGAGGAGGGATCCCTTTTACCAGCACGGACAGATGTGCACTAGATGTGTACAGAACCGATTTATAACAGAAAATCATAGTATATACAATTATGATGACAAAATGTAAGTTGCACAACGTAAGTGAAGAAGATGGATGCGCCCATCCAGGACGACAATTGAGACCCACAGAGGACGGACCGCACAAACACGGAAGAGGACACACCATTCACACGGAGAGGAGAAAGACAAACAAACACAGTGGGAGACGCGGCCGAGATAAGATGCAAACTGGGGAGAGACGTGGAGAGGCTGGATCCTGGGGGACGAAGATCCAGATCAACAACTGGATGAGGCACTGACAGCCAGCAGAGAGAGGTCCCAGGACGACCGATGGTCCAGCACGGAGGAGCCTGAGTGAAAGAGATGACAAGGATTCCCATTGCGGGCGATTTAAGATAAAGTTACAGGAAAATCAATGGCTCTTTTTGGCCTCACATTATTTTTGAGTTATTGCATCCAGATTAGTTTCAGTTGAATGTAGGGATTGCAATTGTATTAAAACCACACAAAAAACCCATAATGCAGCTGTTCCAAATGTGTGTATGTTGTTTCTTTGCCATTCATACTCCATATTTCTATGCTTGTTATTTGTAACACAGTAACACTGATTCACCTTTTACTATAATTTGTCTTATTTATAACAGACTATGCTGGACAACAGCTGTGTACTCAGATGGGGCCTTTGAGGACAAACTTGACAGGCATTTGTAACTCGCTACTCCCTTTGTTCTACATATACATATAGACTGACATTTTTATTTTATTACACTTTGTATGTATATAGTTGTATACTGAGCTTCTGGGGCACAGATGTACTTTCAGATGAATAAAGTTCAATCTATTCTTAATAACCCTTCATTTGGTCTTATAAAACATTTTAACATGTCAGAAGGAAAAGCACAGGTGAAATACACAGATGTAAAGTTAATTATGGCTGAATTCCATTTAGCTTTTCTGGTTTCAGGATCCTGGTATTGTTTATGCTGGCTCACTGTTACAGCTTACTGGGACACTTTAAGTAAAACTGAGCCATCGTTATTAGTTAAACCGGTTTTCCTAGTATGACAAACATCTAGTGTTACAAATAAGGCCTATTTCATATTTGGAGTTGCTCCAGAATTGGATATCACCACTACAGTCCATCTCTCTTAAATTCAGTTTTTAACTAAGGTGTACAATGTTGTACAAGTAATATGAGTAGGGCTACTATTCTCCTTTGAAGATTTATACACATGAAAACATAGGGTTTTGAGCAGTCTCGGTTCACCTTGCAGAAGTACAGCCCTCAAGGGACAGAGGAACAAACCTATTCAACACACCTTTAGCTAAAGTCTCTGTAGTCAGTGCCAAATTCAGGTCAGGAAACCTTTTCATATTAGTGACCCCCTAGAGTGAATCCTCTGAAATTTAAATTATGTTACTGCTGCCATGAATCAGCTCAGAACATTGGCATAGCATAAATATCATATTTAAAAGCTAAATAAGAGCAACCTACCATTAGATGAAAAGAAAATCTAAATATTCACTATACATGAAAATGGTAAATCGTTATGGTTGTCCTCAAGGGCCTGAGCTTTAAGCAAACTACTCAATCTTATACATACTGTCATTGTCATTACAGGAAATAACTGCTGTTGAACCTGGCCTGTTGGTTAGGAGTACAGTGAGTAATACATCAGCGTAAGTAAGCTGAGAGAAGATGGCACATTTCACTTAATTATGTGAGATGTGTAAATGATGGGAGAAATCAGAGAGATTTATGTATGTTTTATATGTAAGGTATATTATCCTGCAGCTGAACTCAAACTCCAGTGCAACTTTACATAGATAATCTGTTGCAGTGATGAAGTTTACTACCACTCTGCGTTATACCAGAAATTAGTTTTGAAATAGACCAACAATAAGGCTGGACAAAATGTATATATGGATGTATAAGGTCTAAGCCACACCACACACAGCAGATCTCTGGTATAAATAGAAACCCTAGATCAGTTGAACTGGAGAACATGTTAACATTAATCAACTCAAATCACAGAATATAAATAAAAGAGTTGATAGAAATCAGGCAGGGGTGTAGTAAAGAAATGATAGACCCTTCAACAAGAGGTTACGGTGAAGGACCCCCCGGCTTCCCAGCTATACCACACATCCATAAATCAATTACTTCTCCACACACCAAGTATATAGTGATCAATTATTACATGTACTGCTAATTGGAAGTATTTTTACACTATAGCAATGTTTCAATAACTATGCTTTCAGTTATTGATAGCTCTTCTATCAAGGGATGGTTTTGTTGTAACGTGCACAGGAAAAAAAGTTACTGTCATGACATGTGCGAAGTACCAGAAATTGAACTGAAGTAAAACTAGAACATACACACAAGAGGTTAGACTACCAAAATAAAACAGGAAATGAACCAAGAGCCTAGAGCCTAGAACAGGATGTTATAGTTACTAAGTACATTTACTCAAGTTCTGTACTCATATACAGTTTTGAGGTTTGTGTACTTTAGGTGAATATTACCATTTTATGAGACTTACATCAGAGGGAGATATTGTACTTTTTTCTCCACTTCATTTATTTAACTCCTACTTTTCAGATTAGGATTTTACATCATTTAAACATTATGAATTAGTTCATAAAACACAATGCATTGTTAAAGATTAAACCAGTGGTGGTGACCCTTAGAAACAAAGCCGTTTCTAGTTGGGGCTCCTGGTCATGTTTCAGAAGTTCCCATCTAGACCTTTCAAATTGTTTCATTTAAATGATCAAGGCTCAAATATGTGGCTTTATGCAACATTTCACAAAAAATAAACAATAAGAGAAAAGTCCATAAACTGAAACTTTGTGTAGTAGAACATAGTTTTTTCCCCCTTAAGACAGCATTGATCATCTCCCAACCCCTCACATTTACCTTGCAACCCTTTGGAAAGGCCTGGCCCCCAGGTTGGGAGTCACTTAGCTAATGTACCGAACTGTATATAAAGTAGGAAAAACTGCTGCTTACACATTAATGCATCAGTATTAACAATCTAACAATATCATATATTATTTGTACCACTTTTCTGTAGAATTAGTAAATCTTACTGATAATACTTCTGTACTTTTACTTAAGTTGGATTTTGAATGCATGCCTTTTACTTCTAGTAATTTTACAATTCATGTATTGATAGTTTTACTTCTTAAGTAATGAATCTGAATCCTTTTTCCTTCTCTAAAACTGTCTTTCAAACTAAAGTAGTTCTAAAATAATGAATCATTAAAAGTAGTTTATCTATTTTTAAATGTTCAGTCTTTTGAGGTCCACAACAAGCATTTTACTTTGATAGAGTTGCTCCCATGGTTGGTGGCCAGCATCCATGTTCCAGCTCACCTCAGGTAGAGCACACAAGGTCCAAGGTCTCTTAATAAAGCACCCGACCACCAGGTGGTGCACATGACAGGAGTTTACTGCATAAATTATCATTTGACATTTTCCCTGACAACAGCCAAGAAAGAAAAATCATCATTATATTATCACAGCGGTGATATTTTATCTTCTGCCTCAGCAATATCTACTTTTTAAGTTGTGAACTTCTATCTAAGCACATATGTAACTTAGCAGTCGCTTCTGAGTTGAAGTAGGACGACTTGTCCACCCACCCCCCTTCATTTTAGATCACCTGTGAAAAAGCTAGCCTGTTTTATAAAGGGAGTTTGAAGGTCTTATATATTAATATTTGTCTACATCTTCAGGTATACTTGCCACCATAATGATGAATAACATAAAATGACTTAAATGTACAAATGTACGATGATGAACAGCCTTAACTCCTGTCAACAACATATTGTCAGAGTCAAATAGACGCCCTGTTCTTCAGGGACATTGTTTTTAACATTTAAGAAGTCTAACCAATCTTTAACTTCTCCGATTTTTAAAAATAGACTGGCTAACTGCGACTCTGATAGGCAGACTTGGCAGAGTGAGATGTGAAGATAACAAAAAAAACATGATTAATATCCGCACTGAGTCATCCTTGTTTGACTTGAGCAATACATAAAGAAAGAGGAACCGGTTGTTTGGTGGGATAGGGGCCCGAAGCCTTATATGGGTGTATATGGGTAAATGGGCTTGTTTGTGTGTGTGTGTAGTTTGGGAATAAAGATATTTAAAAAAAGATAAAAGTTAAAATCAAACGTTATTGAAGAGATTAAGACACATATTGTATCTACATGTTGTTTTTCATGTAAAAAACAAAATAAGTAGAAAAAAGTACTTTTCCACTGTGAATGGTTTTGCTTGAGTGTTTTGTGCGTGCGTGTTCATGTGCCTTGTGATTCACGCTTGTCTAATAATACCCACAGCCTTGTCTGATAGCTGAATCTTGTGGAGTCCAGAGAAAATGAGGAATCAGGAATAAGAAGTGAGAGGACTGGATGTCCCTTTGCACGTATGTCAAGCGACCGTTCAGTGTCATTGTGAAACACATGATGGCCACTGAAACCTCTGGTGAATATCAGCCAGGAAACATAGGCCTTCTCTGTGGACTGTCCACCCACAGAACTGAAATATTCACTGTAATGTTTTTCTTTTTTGAAGATTTCATAAGAATCACAAGTGATCAGAATGCATATTGTTGGGGACCACACTTTAAGGTTAATACAACCTGTGTAGATGCTTGCTTGATTGCATATCAGGTTCACTGATGATGCTATGCCTGTTGAAAGCGCAGTTCGGGCAATGCACAATTGCACTGCATGTCAAAGTGACATTTTTTTTGGTCTGCTGGTAATTTGTGGCTCACACTGTCATGACCCATGCAGGGGTGTCAATATATAATATACCATCTAACACATGTACTTCTGTTTTTTAAAATGGTGAAATTTGCATTAATTTCTGTGCTGGATTCCTGCTATTTTCATTGATTGCTGGCTGAGGTTCCTTATCACTTAAGTTAGTGTTTACCTATAGTTCACTTCTTAAATGCTGTTTCTAATTCAATGACTTGTTAAATTTTACTATTTTAATCATTTAATACACAAATTAACAACATACATCATACACCTTTAATTATTGTAAAAAGTGAGTTAAAGTGTCTTCTAAAGACTCAAGCATTTCAGTATGTTCAGGAACATAAAATTTAACTTAAAAACTGTATTCGCACGTTGTAACTCTGCACCTCCTGCAGATCGAAGGTGGGTTTTTGTTGGTAATAGTCGCTTTGTTTTTTAAATGACCTCCTCTCATTCATTCAATGAGAACAAAATGATCAAGCTATTTCTTAGTCACACCAAACCATGCCTTGTTTCACAGAAATAGTTTTATATATATATATATTTTATATTTCTTTATATTCTACCATTTTATTCATTCATTCATTCATTCATTATCCAGACTGCTTATCCCGAAGGGTCGCAGGGGGGGGGCTGGAGCCAATCCCAGCTAACATTGGGCGAGAGGCAGGGAAACCATTTTAATTTATGAAATAAGTTATAGCAAGCTCTTGGTGTTCTATTGAAATTAGTGAGATTAAAGGGAAGCATCAATTTTTTTTAGCTGATACAGATAAAGAAGTGCATATTGCACTTGCTTGCATTTTGCATGTGCTATTTAATTTAAAGAGTGACAAAGCTTCTTTTAAAATCTCTCTGAATCACTTTGAACAGTAAATATATTTTAAGCACTTAGGATTGTCGGAAACACATTTACACTCTTTACCGAAAACATGAAAATGAAAGAAAACAAAAAAAGATGCTATTGAAAATAGTTGACACAAAGTGATCAATTTCATTGTGTCTTTGTGTGTTGGTAATGTGCAGTAAATCCAAAAGTAAAAATAGGTTCAGCACTTAAGTCTAATGGATGCCACAGCCGTTAGACACTCAAAGTGTGACTGGATGAAGTGAACTCATCAGCATCAGGAGTTCACACTGGCTTCACAGCCTTCAAACCTTGTTTTGTAGGGAGAGTTTGTCATCTTCTTGTTTTAAGAAGGAACAAGAATAAGGAGAAGAAGAAGCCATATGGTACCAACCTAAATTGGTAGAATTAAGGAAGTTTTTAGTTCCCCTGTTAATTCAGAGATATATAGAAAGCCGGCATTTTTCAACCACCCTTGCAATTTGCTTCCAGTAGTTCAACAACTCCCCTGTGGACACCTTTACAGCCCATCGCTGGATGTTGTACATGAGGGCGACGGTAAGAAAGAAGGACATTTGTTCTCAGAGTGAGACCGTGGGCGTATCCTGGCTTTCCTTATGTGAGCACGCTGATATGAGATGATGTTTTAGTGTTCCTTAGTATATTGTACAGTGTTGAGTTCATGAGCTGATTAATCTGCTTTATTTTTGTGTTTTGTGTTAAGTTTTTTGTTAGTTTTCTCATGTTTAAATTTTTGTAAGGGTTGATACAAGATTTAAATGAGTTAAAATTTTACTCAAATGTAAAATAAAACATAGTGTTAGATATTAACTAGTGTTGATTTAAATTCAGTCATCAACTTTTGTATCGTTAATGTTTGACCTGACAGATGGCAATTTAAGTACTTAAAAAATTTTTTATGTGGAAGGCTGAAACATCTTGTATTTATGTAAAATGCACAAATCAACAAAAAGTGTATGTACTTAAGAGATTGTTTCAGTTATTTAGGGGTGGTTATTAATGTATTCATTTTTTTATACAAACCTAGTAAATATAAACTTTATGCTGTCTTGGATGATTTAATGTTTTTGTTGTACAGAAGTTTACACAATTGATCAAAGTCACTTATTATTTGAATGCATCCAGTATAAAGAATAATACAGCCTGCCTGGGGTTCTTTCTTTTTCATTTTTCTCTTTTGAGGACAAAACCTCTTTTTTTTTCAACTGAATTACTCAACTAGTTCATAAGAAATGGTGAGCGAAGACGATTACGAAATTCGAATACTGCCACAGGAATTACAGAGTGTGGACATCAACCTGCAGTCATTCTGGTCAAACTGTTGTTCTGCAGCAACACTTCCTGTTGCGACGTACCCTGTATCCTGTTTTCCACAGTCAGTGGTCATGCGTGTCATTCCCCTCAGTGAGGCTGTGCGGGCAGAATCTCGTGACCCTGCACTGTGAATCTTCTGAGTCTGAGGCATGGGAGACTCCGCATGCCTGAGAAAAACTCTGAATGTCAGCAAAAAAATATGTATAATAGCACAATAACTGTATCCAGGTCTGATGAGACGTGACTGTGACTTTAGTCTAGCTTGCTAAAAGCTGATGGGTAAGAATACAGTGAATAAAAGACATATTTCACATCTTTGTTTTGAAGTGTTAAGTAAGTTGTAGCAGTAACAGTAACATTTGATAACCAGCACACTGTGCTTCCTTCACAATATTACTAGCCTTTTAAAACAAGTGCATACAAAGATAGTGGTGAGAACATTGATGCCTATAGACAGCAGGCCCAAATACTCCAGGGGTCAAACTTTGTGAGTATTAAGAGGTGCCCGAGTAACTATTTGCGTGCTTGTGTGAGCTTATACCATCGGAGATATGTATCTTGTGACTGCATTCAGACGGAAAACTGTGAAGTGCTCAGTTACACCTCGTGGTGGGACCAAACCAGAAAGCAGTACTGTGTCAGAGCTAATACTTCTGGTCACAAGTATGGTAAGTAACTTCAAAGTGTGCCACTTACACTTCAAAACAAATTTAACAATGCTGGCAACTTTATTTTATACAATATATCTCATTGGACACTACATTGTTTTTAAAGAGTGAGAGTAGCCCATCCAGTAACTGCTGGTGGACACAATAACATGAACAAACGTAGAGTTCAAGGCCATCCAAAGCATCATCCAGATAGATAGATAGATAGATAGATAGATACGTAGATAGATAGATAGAAAATAAACAGCAGAATGACAGATCTGCAGAAGAAGTCTCAGAAAAAAAAAGTCAAAATAATACACACAATTGTATGATATAAACAGTATGTACAGATGATAGTGCTTTAATAGTTTATCAAGCCATAGGTTTTTGTATTGGCTTGTTATTACTTTGTATTGGTTAGCTTAGCTGAGCACACAGACTAGAAAAAAGAGAAACCGCTAGTCTGGTTCTGTTCAGGGTGACAAAATGCACCTACCAGCACCTTCAAAGTTCACCCACACATTATGTCTTATTTGTGCCTGGCCAAGAAATTGTCTGGCACATAACCCTGTAAAACCACAGATTAATCAAATTAGATATAACATGAGATTTAGAGGATTTTGCTACTTTTAGAACAGAACCAGGCTAACAGTTTACCCAAATTTCCACTCTTCATGCTAAGCAAAATCTAACCACCTGCAGGCAGTAGCTTCATATTTACTGTACAGAAATTAGGGTGGCATCATTCTTCTCGCATAACTCTTGGCAAGAAAGCGATTAAGTGTATTTCCCAAAATCCCTTGAAGTAGCAATACCACATGCAAAAAAACAAAATTACTAGTAAAAGTCCAGCTTTGAAAATTTTACTTAAAGCGAGATTATGTAACTTTGTTAAGTAGTTATGTAATAAAACATTCCTCCTTATACAAATGAAAAGTTGAAGTTATGAGCAATAAACCGCACCTTTGCTCATTTCAACACACTCCTGGTCCGGTATGTAGGGTGGCTAATTTTAGCTAATGTTAGCTAATGTTAATCTATAACATCATAGTTTACAGGTTCATTATATGTTTTGAATGGTTTATATAAAATCTTAGTTTGTAAAGAAACCTGTATTCATAGCTAAAGACTAAATGTAGTGTAAAAAGTACAATATTAGTAGTATACAGAGGCATCAAATGGAAATACCAAAGTAAAGTATCTCAAACTTGTACTAAGTACAGTAATTGCAGTAAGTGTACTAAGTTAAATTCCACTACTGCTTACATTATATCCTGTGGCTTTTCTGTTGTTTTGTCAGTTCATTTGAATCAACACATCTCTGACACAGACTTAGCTAAAACTCGACATTGTGTGAGTGTTCTGCAGGGCTGTTCTGCAGGGCTATTGTATTGGAGATCACTATATTTAACAAGTGTTAATGTTATTGTGTCCACCACTATATTAGATTCAGATTCAGATTCAACTTTATTGTTATTGCACAAGGCAGCAAAATGTAGTTAGCATCCGACCAGACGTGCAAAAAAACAAAACAGTAAGGTACTGAAAAAGTGTGCATACATATATATGTATGATATAAATATGATGAATTATGAATACATATGGGTAAAATAGCTGGATCCCTGGAGCTCACACAACTAGTCAGTTTTTGCAGTAGAGCCTTATAAATAAACAACATACAATGTTGCTCCCTTCTGCTTGTTAAGGAAGACCATCCCACCTTTTCATATAAGATGCAATGGTGAGTGAGAAATGTATCACACGTGATGAAGTGCAGCGCTCTATGGTACACAAGGTCAAGAGGCTTTAAGGTGGAGGCAGAAGCATGCATAAATATAATATCACCTTAATAAAGCACAGATAGAATTGAAGATTGTACAATAGTCTTTCGACTAGCAGAAGAGAAAAATGATTTGTTTCTATACAAAAATCCTATTGTTAAGTGCAGTTTGCTTGATAGGTGTTTCACATGGGTCTTAAGAGTGAGTCTGGTAGTATTTATAACATTCAGCGTTTTCAATTTCAGAACCCTTAAGAGTTAAGGGTTTGCATATGGGGAGTGAGCTGGACCTAGAGAGTAGCATACATTTAGTTTTGCCAGAATTTAAAACAAGCTTAAGTTTGATGAGAGAGATCTGAAATATATCAAATGTTTGCAATGGCCAGATTACGAGAAGAGCCAGTGCCATATAAAATAGTGTCATCTGCATAAAAATGTACATTACAATTAGGGGTTGACAGAGATTATATTGTTTATTAATATGTTAAATAGAAGAGGGCCAAGAAAGGACCCTTGTGTATACCTATAGTAAACAGACTTGACTTGCAACCATTGGAAACTGCTGCCTTAGTTCTAACTGAGAGATAAATAAAATAAAACTCCAATCTACTCCAATTGAGCATAGTTTTTCCAATAAGATACCAGATAGACTGACTCAAATGCTTTAGATAGGTCTATGAAAAGTGCAGCACAGTGTTGATGATTGTGCTGACAGTGTTTATTATTTAACAATAATATTGTTAAATACATATATTTCAGCTGTCGTTGTGTTTTGACTTGATCTAAATCCTGGCTGTGCTGGCTGTTCGTTGACTAACAGTCTCAGTGGTAAATTTACTAGGGACTCAAGGGTTTTTGCTAAACAGGACAATTTTGGCAAAGCAGGTGAAGGATCTAAATTATCTTCACCTTTACATTTGTCAGGGTTTAAAATGACAAGTTTACTGTAAACTCGGCTTACTGATATAAAAGAAAATGTATTATTCATTAATTCATTAACCATACTGCTTATCCCGAAGGGTCGCAGGGGGGGGCTGGAGCCAATCCCACCTATCATTGGGCGAGAGGCAGGGAAACACCCTGGACAGGACGCCAGTCAATCGCAGGGCTTCATTGTATTTATTATGCTAAATGATTATGCTTTTTCTGTTTCCAACCTCTTTAGACTGATCTCATACTGCTGTATTGCAATATGTGAACTCACAGTCTGGGGATCAGTTAAGACTTATCATATCTTATGTTAGCTTATCTACAGTTGTGAAGGATTTGAAATTTGACTTGGTTAATTAAAATACATCATCTGGTGATATTAAGATTAAAATTGAAATTAAAATCTTCTTAAAAGTTTTAAAGTCGGCTCTCTAGTACCTGCAGAACCTCTCATGTAAGAATAAGTATAGTTACCTGTGCTGGAGAGTGCCCAGACGAGAGTCAGAGAAAGGATCAGCTTCATCATGATGAACAGGTAAGTTCTGGAGATTAGCTTTCCTGGGTGGTGGTAGTAAACTCTTTCAGTGCTGCCGCACTTTATATACTGTAGAGGTGTTAAAAAAAGTAGGACACATACATGCGCAATAACCTCAGTGATTGGGTGTGTTCCCAATGTCACACTGATATTTCAGGCACTCTGTCACTGCCTAGTTGTGCAAGATTACACACTAAACAGAAACTGAAATAATACATTTTGAATTGTTGATACTTTTGACCTTTTTCTGCTTTCTTTGTTTTCTAGTTCTGTAGTTCTTACTTTGTTACACAGAATTAACATGTCTGTCTATATTTTGATCAAAGTCAGTGGACTGTGTAATCACCATTGATCACTGACAAACTGTGATATGTTGTTTTTTTATAAATATATATCAGTAAACCAAAACCAATTTATTTCATCAGCAGACTCAATGCTGTTGTTACAACCAGTGACAGCAAATAGTAACAAGGTACAACGTTTGTGATGGATGACAAGTTGTTTCTTCATGAAAAATTGATTTTGGGTTTAAAATTCAATAAAGCTTTATTTTAAGGGTTAAGGAAAGCCGAGCCATTTTTGATCCTTAGGACAAGTGGAGTATTCAGAATGTTAAGACTAGGGGCACATTGTTACAATCAACATTTATGAATTTCTTGTACATAAACTGCAACTATGCAGCTGGCTAAAACCACAGCTACCAAAAATGCCTTCACAAACTGTCAAAACGCTTGCAGTGTAGTGTGGGTGTACACAGTTGCTTGAGCGAGTATTTATGCCAATTTAGTTCCCTATACATATTACATTGCAGGGCCAAATTCAGCCTGTCTAGCTTGTAGAGTGGCATACTGTGATAATCATTACGCATTGTTTTGTCTTTGTGGTTTTAGGTGTGTGCACATTTGTTCTTTTGTAACTCTTTCCTTCTTTGTGTGCCACTGTTCATAAGAGAAACAGTATTTGTGTCTGTAATATGTTATCTAAATGCAGTGACAATGAACTTGGACATGCGTTAAGCAAACACTACCCTATATGTTATAAATGGTTTTTTTTGTCCCCTTACTGCCACTGAGGTTTTTATGGTGAATGGCAAATCTTCATTTAAACCTGAATCCGGGCCTGTTCACATTTGGCCACATTGAGTTATTTGTGCTCACCGATTTAGATTTTTTCTTATTTAACATATTAAAAACTTGAGATCCCTCATTGTTTGAGCAACAAAAATAGGGAATAGCTCTGACACTGGTATAGCATAAAACCATAATTCATTGTATGAGCAATGCTAGTGTCATTCCCACTGTCACTAATCAGAGCGTCTGCTGTGAAAACGGAATATAATGAAAGGTAGAAAAACCAAACAACTGCAGCGTAGTAGAGGAATAGCCGACTCTGAAACAGCAGGACAGTGAGTGTCTGGTGTTACAGCCCAAGAAAGAAAAACATTTGGCTCAACTTTGTGACCAGCAACATACACAGACACCGTACCTGAGGATTAGATAAGAGGATTTTTATGTACAAACAAATAACATTAAATCTAAGGAGCCTGGAGGCCTCCCCAAACATAAAAGCGTGGGAGACGTCTGGGCCAACCACATAGTGGGTCGTCGGATCCAGAGTTTGCCCTCCTAACCTACCAAAACAGTGGATAAAGCGAACCAACTGTCACAATGGGGCATGATGGTAGCAAGTGAAAGGACCCAAAGGCAGACAGTGCAGGCAGGATGATGGATTTATTGAGGATAACTCAACAACACTTACAAGCAGGTAAGGCTGAATAACATGAGTCGA
>JAVQJF010004680.1:0-19961 GCA_036023855.1 Gadopsis marmoratus
TTCAATCAAAAAAAACCCCCCCCCCCCCCCCCCCCCCCAAACTATGTCCTTGACATGTCACTACACATTATAGGAGGTGTTGTGTGATATTAAGCAGACTGAGCCAGTAAACAGCAATACAGCAAATCTATGTTGATCTCATTATTTTGGAGAATGCCATATAGTGTTGCACAACCTGACTGCATCATGTCCTGTGGTGAGTACCGGTAGACTCTCTTTTGTTCTGAGTGTCGCTGCGGTGCGTGTGTGTCTTGTGTGTTTGCAAGAACATGCATGACTTGCCGTTGTTGGAGAACTTTGTGTGTTTGTGTGCCCAGTTTGGGGCTGTGTGAAATAACTCCTATCTCTAATATATCCCTGTCATTGTAGACTATTGGGGAGATTCTAATTACAGTGAAATCCTGGACTTGCATCTGGGCGGTATGTATTTCAAATCTGTCGCTTTGAACTAACCTAATGGCTAACCCAATCTGTCCCCCCACCCCCCCACCCCTTTATTTTATTTTTTTTTTACTACTTGAACATTGTACCCCTTATATCTACTTTTATTGGCTGGCTGGCTTTTAGCCTCATTGCAATAATTTCGGCTCCTATAACCCCCCACCCTCACCCTCACCCCCACCCCCCTCTAGTTCAGACACTCTTCACATCAAACAGAGATCAGACACGTGGCCTCGTGCTGTCCTCCTAAGATCGTCTTTGATCTCTATAAGCTTATGAATGATAAATGAATGAATTCACAAGTAACTTTTATTTGTCACTCCTCACCACAAAATAAACCGCAGCAGAGATACTAACGCACGACTTATTGCAGAGGCAGAAGTCCAAACGGCAATATACATTCTTGCGTTCAAAGAAACAATTCAATTTTATTTATATGGCGCCAAATCACAACAGACGTTACCTCAGGCCTCCTTTCATATAGATCGGCTCTAGACCGTACTCTTAATAATATTAAAACCACCGAAACATCGAGGACCAAATCGGAGACGGCAAAATAAAAAATGGTAACACAATGAAACAAAAGTAGATGATTCAATGCATTGTTGACCGTTCAATTTCATACTGCATACAAACTGTATGTATTACTGTATATATTTATGTGTTTACTGTGGCACCATATTTAAATTTTACAGCCGTCTTGATGTGATATTCTGCTACAGCTGAACACAAGATTACGTGATCTGTCTCATCTCACCTAGCCATGTTTTGGTTGTTGTTCTACCAAAGCTTTCATATGATGAAGAAAACGCACATTAGCATGCAAAATAGGCACATGTTGCAGCATGCACATATATGCCCTGGCCCCATGCTTACACTGTGAAGTATTATGCTGTTTAACCTGCCCTGGACTGACTCCTACTAAACTGCTGGCATGGCTCTTAGCTTCTCCTCAGAGCTCTGTGCTGCTGCAGTTCTGTCTTGTAGTCCCAGCAATGACTCCCCTGACTTTCTCATACCTGCTCAGTTGCATAACTCCCCGAGTTTGTGTGTGTGTGTGTGTGTGTGTTTGTGCTAATAGGCAATGTTGCAACCAATGACCCTTAGCTCCTGTGTCTAAGCTGAGGCTGGTCAACATTAACCGTGTCCACCGTGTCTGGGTGGTCCGTCTCGTGGTATCTGTTATTACATTGCAAACTGTGGCCTTGTTTGAATATGAGTGGAATGCATCTTTTCCTCCTGGTGTGGAAAAAGGTGCAGATCCACATGTTTGAGCAGGGCCTGTCCTTCTCTGTGGTTTTGCCCTGCTGGTTGTTGTCACTCACCAGACAGGAGATTGCGTGGAGTTTTGACCTAAAGATGAAAATCCGTTCACAAGATTTCCAACCTACCTGGTTGACCAGGGCTCTTACGGGGGCATTTCATCAGCTCGAATCCAACTTTTTTTTATATTTTTCGAACTGATGGAGGTAATTCATGTGTGAATGCTGAAAACAGTTTTTTTTTGGTGTCTCACTTTTAATCTTTGCAACTGGATGCGGCGTGTCTTCATCATTCCACATGTGTTGCTTTCTTTTAGTCCTCTTTATGTTACTTACCGCTTTAGATCACTTGATGGGGAATTGTAGCGTTTTGACTGAAAACCTGTTTATAATGTGCATAGTTGCCTTATCAGCGCGGCCATATTTGAGCCCTGCAGGGGGTACTAAAACTACAGCCACGATCAATATGTCTGTACTCTGAATCTGCTAGTTTTATTAAATTTTGCTTATAAATTTAATCCTCTACTTTTACTGATTATACAATTAAGGATTTAGTGAGCGTTTGGTGCTAACGATGCATTTCATAACCATATTTGCATGATTTGGCAGACCCATAAACATTTTATTATGACTCCAATCTGTCCAGAACGAATATTCAAAACTGCAGCTTTCCCAACAGAATGTGACTTTCTCTCTGTGATAGTCCCTTGTAGTAAATATCTGGCATTTCACACCACCAGCTCCTTTACCCACCAGCCTCCTATTTGTGTCATGTAATGGTACAGTCTCCTTTTTTTTTTTTTTTTTACCCCAGTTTTCTCCATATTCTCCCTATATATTCCTCACTTTGACTGTCACGTCGACAGTCTTGGTTGGTGGGTTTAAGGTAACCTCCACCATCTATGATCTTGCTTTTGTGACAAAATCTGTTTGGCGGGTGCGTATTAGAAAAAGCCCTAATTTGCACTTCAATAGTAACTGCACTTTAACAGAAACCACAGCGCCACCAAATTAAGCCGAGTGGTCTAAACATGTTAAAATAGTGTTTACAGGGAGAAGCTGAAACACCTTCAAAGATGAAATAATGATCTGTGAGGGAGATGGATCTCCTGGTGATCAGTAATGGCTTTAATAACAGGTTTAAACAGTCTTGTGTAGTCCGATAAACACTGGCCATACGTGTAGGCTATTCCTATTTTATAACTGACGTAGGGTGTTGTTGCCTAACTGAGGATTATTTGAGGAACCACAGATGCAACATCTGTTGTTCCTCAAATAATCTGCAACATTTCCCCTTTCTGTGCTCCCACGTTTTCTGTCTTCTCTTGTTTCTGTTTCCTATTTTTACCCCCTTTTTTTCCCATCCTTCACACCACACAGCTGGTCTCTCCCACCTCCTCTCTCCAGGTGATTTCTCTTCTCCCTATCACAGTGCTCCTGCCCTCTTTTGATTTTCTACTCGATGTTCTTTCTCCCTCATCACGCCCCTGTTTCCCCTCCTCTCCCTTCTCCTTCCCTCTCCACCCACACCCTGTGTCCTTTACTTTTTTCTCTCTCTGCTCTTCCTCCTGCATTGTTTTCCGCCATTCTTTCTCTCACCCACCAACGCACCCGTCTACGTCACCCCCTCACACTATCTCCCTCTGTCTTGTGGAAGTTGAGCCCTTTGTGGGGATGCCACGCCGAAGACCTCTCTCCTTCTGCCCCTGCTGTTCCCCTGAAGGTAACGTAACCTCGCCGCCTCTGCTGACGGTTGTGGCGGGGTTACCATGGTAACCGTACGGATCTCCAGAACCGCGCTCCTCCCCATCATCCTCCCAACCGGTCCTCCTCCTCCTCCTCTTCCTGTCCTCACCGTTTGTGTGTGTGTTCAGGCTCAGTAGATTTCCCCAGAATGTTCCCAAAACTCAGTGAAGTGCGGAGGCTTTCATCATCATCATGATTGATAAAAAATGCTTCACTCCGTCAGAATATATGCTGTTAAAGATATTAGTCACTTTATTAGTCAGGTATTAGTCATTTTTTAAATAATTTTGAATTACCATGACAGTACACGGAGCTATTTTATGTAGTTCTTTCACAAACCAAATAAGGCACAGGACAGGACATCTTGGCTCCCACAGGGTAGATGTTCCAGGCCTGAACAGGTATTTCTTTTAGGGTTACGTAACCTGAAACCCCACAGAATGATGTAATTAGTTTATGATGTGCCTATTTGACTTAGGAAGTGATAGGTTACCTGTGTAGGTAGTGCGCTAATTAGCATTTTCAGCTTACTTTGGTGCAGACAAACATGGTTTGTGTTCTGCAAAGGCTGAAAAAAAAGGCACTGCCATTCAAACTTTTTTAATAGGATAGCTCTTACTAGAATAATTCATACATTTTCAACATGAGGAGAAATGCAAGGTTTGACACATGCCGTGCAGTGTTGCAATTTCTTATTTGATTAATTAATTAGAAATTACACACAGTCAAAACTAAATGCCCTATCAGTTTATAACCACTGTGTTGAAACGTATTTTCTCATTCAATTATTATTCAGTCACAGCTCTGCATATGCTGTTCATATAAAAGCAGACTTTTAATGTAACATTATCCAAGAGACTTGTATCTAAAATTCTATTATAATTATTGTAAGCGTAGTCGTCGACAAAACGCTCAAATGAAAATAAAAAAATAATTATATTTTTAATTATAATATACTTCTTGAACCACACAAGCATAGTGTCTCAGAAAAATTGAGGCATTGAATCGATATTGGATGCGGCATTCACTTAAAGGGGAAACTACTCTGCTGTTGTGTGTCTTCGATCAACAGCATGTTCTGTTTTCTAAAATAAAGCTAAAATGAATCGTAAAGCTTTGTAGTCCTTCGCAGCATCCATTTTTGCTGTCGTTTTTGGGGATTCTGCATCTCACCCCTTGAATAAATGTTAAAAGTGTCATATAATCAGAAAACCGAGCGGTGAACACTTGAGTCGTGGCTACTCGCGGGCAAATTTGTGGTTAAAGGAGCGAGAAACTTGCATGGTGTGATGATTTGTTATAAATATTCAATTCTTACACAAAACAAGTTTTAAAAAATTCATGGATCCTCTGGTTTGTTCCCATATCTAACACCTGTCAGTGGATTTTTTTTTGCCTGAACTCCTAATTTGTGCAAAGAAACTTTTTGCTTTTTGTGTGTGTGTGTGTGTGTGCGCGCGCGTGCAATAATCTTTTTTGTTCCTTTTTTATTGCTGTTTCTGCCTTTTTACCGGTGGCTTTTCTATCCTTTTGTGTTCGGAGCCTTGGGCTGAGGGGTGGTGGCGGTGGAACAGGTTCAAAAAGTTCAGGAGAAAAAAAGAAAATCACTCATTTGCGGAATAGGCTCGGAAACTCAGCCATGCTTTTTGCCTCCTTTGACGCCACATGTTGTATTCCTCTCCAGTGTGAGCAACTCTTCTCTAGCTTTTCCTCTCTCTGTCCCTTGTCTGTTAATTAGCCAAAGACCACAGCCATGCGATTTATGTGCGTACAATGTTTTTCCTTTTTGTTTTGCAAGAGCCTCCTCTTCCCCAGCTAAGTGTGTCACGCTGCATCGAGGTTTGCCTTCTGGTGTTTCATTGGAACCGCTTGGCTCCACCTGCTGCAGTCAGATAAACGAGAAGGGGTGCATCTCCCCAGCAGCAGACCTTCCTAAGCATGCCACATAGGCTGCCTTTCTCTGCATATAGTGAGGCTGCAGCAGAGGTGCACAGCTGTTCTGCGCGCTGACTGATTGTGCTGATTATGAAAACAGCAATGCATGATGCCAGTAGCACCGAACATGCTTTACCCTGAGGCAGACTCAATAGAGGAGTGCAAATGATAATGACGACGATAACTCATCCCACGAAACATTTGACCTTGTCATTGTATACGTGAAGACGGCAGAATAATTCGAGCATTTGTCTTCTACCCTCAAACAGCTCAGCATGAATGGGATCTCAACAGATTTGATTTCTGGGTCAACGTGTGGGCAGTAAGGGTGAAGAATTTCCGTAGGTGCTTGGGTTTACTTCTCTATAATATCTCAGCCACTGATTGGTGTGTTTGTGTTTTTTCTTCACTTCCCACCCCCTCTGAGAGAAAAAAAAAAAAAAAAAGAGCCGCTACGTCTGACACAAAATCCAAACTGGGTAACACAAACTGTCAACTTGGCAACAACAGGTATTGTCTGTCCGTGTGTGGGTTGTGTGTGTGTATGCAAACGTTTGCCAAAGTTGAAACCTGTAGCTCCACGCCATCTTCTGTGCGCCATCTTTAAGTATGGCGTGCCTGACCTCGTTGGTGTCGAGTCCGTCCTTCCACCTCACCATCCCTCAGTGAGGACACCCTGGCTTGGCTGCCATTGCATTGCCTGTGTCAGTCCTTGTCTGTGTGTCATCATCAGTGTTATCTCCCAGCCATCTGGCTTCTTACTCTCACGCCGCGCTTCATCCTCTCCCAACAGGCATGGGCAAGAAGGACGATCCCAAGCTAATGCAAGAGTGGTTCAAACTGGTGCAGGAGAAAAATGCCCTGGTTCGCTATGAGTCAGAACTCATGATATTGTAAGTACATCACTTATTGTTGAGATGGAGAAGCTAATGGACAAACTGATTCATCAGAGGTGCTTTTCATTTCCAGGAAGCACAGCGTGGCTTAGCTGTGTGTTATTGGTTGCTATGCCAACTCTTTATGTAACCAAGCAGCTAGTTGGAAATGGTGGTTAGTTTCCAACTAGTTGGAAATCTTTCATGGTGACTGATGACAAGAAGACCAGACATCTACAGTCACACTAAGCTGTACTTTCTCAAGATGAACATTCATCACCTTCAGCTGCACGTTGTCAGGCTCAGCTGAAGTTAGGCTCAGCTGTGCATTGCGCATAGTGCTAAGATTATCTTTAACGGGCATATAGTTAGCTTGGTAACATGGCAATGTTTAGCGTTTTAGCTTCACTCTCAAAGTACAGCTGAGGCTGATGAGAATTGGGTGGTTAATTTTAAAGGCATCCTCCCATGAACTCGAGGCTTTGTCAAGTGGTCATTCCTAATTGCCTGATGTAATAATAGTTCAACATTTAAGTACAAGGCAATAATAACCTGATATGGAGTATACAGATGATAAAATAGACAGATGACATATTACCTCCTTATTTTATGATTATTATTATTATTACATCGTGAATTTAAAAAGGTTGTTAGCCCTCAGTCATAATCATTTTTCAACATAATGATATATGTGATCACATTTGCAGTCAAGTTAGAGAAACAACTTTATTACATTCTGAAGTCAATCAGTTATTCAGCGTTATCTCATTATCGTTTACTAAAAGAAAAACATTTGAGTAACTATTGATCTTTTTTTGGAACAAGCTATACTACCATACTTAAAAAAAAATTAAGACACGGCCAAAAAACAGAAATGTTTGTAATAATTATTGAAAAAAATTTAGCTTGTCCATCTTTTTACTTTCTGCCCCCAAGTGCCAGAGAGCTGGAGCTGGAGGACCGACAGAGCCGACTGCAGCAGGAACTCAGGGAGCGAATGGCTGTGGAAGGTGAATTTCGAGGGTGTTGATCAAGTGACCTTAGCTCTAAGTGTTTATATCTGTGTACTCTGTTCCCTTCCCTTAACCCCTTGTTTTCCCTGTGCCTCTCTCAGACCACCTGAAGACGGAGAAGGAGCTCGCTCAAGAGAAGCAGATTCTGAACGAGATGTTGGAGGTGGTGGAGCAGCGCGATGCCCTGGTGGCCCTCTTGGAGGAGCAGAGGCTTCGGGAGAAGGAGGAGGACAAGGACCTGGAGTCCGTTATGCTCTCAAAAGGCTTCAACCTCAACTGGGCTTAAGAGGATTGAAATAAAAGTCCTGGGAAAAGAGTTGACTTGGGATAGGCGGTCTCTGCCTCGCATGGTCACTTTTGATCAGAGTCGTCTGCTGAACACCCGCAGCAGTGAATGTGTAGAGTCCCCCAACACACACAAACACTACGGCTGCCTCCGACATTTGTGCGGTCTGCAATGTTTACATATCCTCTGCCCAAAGGCAGTCCTAGTTAATCACTTTGCAGTTTTGCTTGCTCTCTCTCTCTGTGGGTGGAGAGGCGAGTACATCACAGCTTTATGATCCCGGCCTTGAAGTGGATCCTCTCAAACAGGGACCTAGGGCTTTGGGAGAATGTTTAAAGACTTGTTTCATTCTCGATTATCTAAAGGGAAGAATGCAGTTCGGTCCTGCTGATGTACAGGAATTGTAAAGCATCGTGTTTTTGTGTATAGTTGAGGTGTGTTTAAATGCTGGAGTGATGTCTCCGGTCTCACTCTTCAGATTCTCCTTTTCAGTCTGACTGCAGGAAGGAAATCCTCTGCTGAAGCTGCCTTTCTTTCCAGTGACAAACTGACTGACATCCGCATCTTAATCAACCACAAAGATACCATGAATTTGTCCCTTGCAGGGTGACAATGTAGTTGTTTTTCAGTTGGAGAAAATGAAAACTCAAGAGAGATGCTTCTGCAAAATTTATACTCTTTATTACAAAATCAATAAAAGAGAAGATGAATGATCTGCAGATCAGGAATCTAAAAGTCCCGTACACTGTACACAGTCTTTTGTGTCCTCTCTACCCCTCCTCCTCCTAAACTGGTGACGTCATCCCAGACGCCCATCCTCCAAGCTAAAGGCGAACCCTGTCATATGATAATCCAAAGTCCATCCCCGCCTTTTCCTGGTGCCCTAGCTTATGCAGTTGTTTGTCTGCCATTTAATGGACTTTTGTCCACAATATTTCCGAATCATCTAGGGCAAGATGACCTGCCGGATTGCTTTGCTTTCCTTTCCCTTTGACCAGAAATTCCTCGTGTGTTCCTGCCAAAAAATCTGTTGAATGTGCACTTTCCCAAGCCACAGGTTTTTCTAATCTTTCTGAACAGCACACAAACAACTTCTCTGGCTATGACGACTAATATCTGGTTCCTATTAGAAACCGTTTTACCCAGACGTCAACACATTTCTCTAATTCCTAGATCCTCTTTGTTCACATGAAGAAACGAAACATACTGAAACATAAGTAAGTATATGTAGACGTATAAAGACGCGACCCATCAAACATCACATTTTATGCATTATGTAATTATATTTCAATGTCCTTACTCCCTATAGCCAGAGAAATACACTACATCAACACTAAGAATCCATTAAGGCCATGTATTTTTTTATGTATTTATTATCTTTGTTGCTTTTAACATATTTTTTTTTTTGGTTTGGTTTTGCATTCACAGGAGAGTGCCCAGAATCTCATTATCTTGCACATGTGCATAACTCCCATGCACCCATAAAGCCTTTGCATGTCAGGAATGGAGGCTGTAGGCGACTAGAAAAACGTAGCCTTGTATTTGATTGCGAGGACATAGAATACAGACGTACGCCATAAATAAACACTTAAGCATTTCACATGACGCGACAATGATGGGCCTCTCCTTGACGTGCCGTTCACTGTATGTCACACTGTTAACGTTTACAAAAGCTTTCAATATTGGGTGTTCATGTTTTCCTACTATGGTAAACGGTAGTGAGGTAAACCGACTGTTAAAGGGATTCATCATTGAGAGGAACGGCCTCTTCAGATATGTTTCCTACCGTATGTGTTGACATTGGGACGTTCGCATAAATGAATCCGATTTCACTGTTAATGGATGATCAGCGTAGCTCACATTACTCATTTTGTGCCACAGGACTGTGTGTTTGTGGATATGCTGCAATATCTGAGGAGTACACCACAAAAACTTACACGCTACACTTCACTTGCATCAGTATATGGCAGTGTTAATACTTTTACCCTCGAACAAGATGCCTTTTTCATTTTCATTCTCTATACTTTAAGTTATATTTGATTTTTCTGAGTTTACCTGTTTTAGAGGTAGTCACATCTGTGCATCCCACTGGAACTTGAGATTTTTACTTGTATTTTTTTTTTCCCCTCAAATACTTTTTATCCAGCAGGTCCCCAAACAAACAAAATAGATGATTTTTAAATGGGGCGCTGAAGAAGTGCAAAGTGCTTTACGAGCAACTTGTATCAAAGAGGAACATTATGGATTATCTGGTGGGATGTCAAATCGAATAGCCTTTTTGACAACTGTAAAAATCCATGTGGTCAGTTTTACAGCACAGAAACACTAGAGGCTATATTTATGACATGGTATGAGCTGTGAATAAAAACAAATTACATCATTTTAAGGTTTGTTGTTTTAGGTGGCGTGTCATGTTTGACATGATTGTATTGATATTTATTAACGTGTGCAAACTGTATTATATGTAAAGAAATGAATCCTAATTTTTAAAACTGTTGACACATGACTTGTAATGTAAATGCTTCATGTAGCTAAAATGCATAGGGGTGTTGGATGTATGCTGAAAATGGCAATAAAACAATGCAGTTGTTCTTTTAGCCGTTTGTCCACTAAAATTTAATTTTTTTAAATCATATGGGTTATGGTTATTTTTTTTTTTTTTTTTAGCTAATCGCTGTGAACTACAATTGTAAACTAAAACTGACACACTTTTTGGCTAATTTCCCCCCACTTTTTGCCCTAACCAGCTACTGGCTCTTACCTCTCTCTTCACTGCCATTACCTTCTCTGTCTTAATATAACATTTATATTGATTTGTTAAAGAAAGCACAATATTTAAAGTATAAATTGTGGAAAAAAGAATTAAAAAATGGAAATAAAATAGAAACATAATTGTCCTTTAAATAGCTCAACATTGTTTACATTTCTGCAGAAAGAGACGGAGAATAATTTCAATAATGTCTGACTGATGTGGAATATTTGAAATGTAGTTGTAGTTTTGTAGGAACCTGCACAGACCTGCTCTCACAGCCTGGTGTCTCCATCAGCTGCAGGACAGAAGGAGCAGAAGCTAATGTGGAGAAATCTGATCTCAGGCTTCAGTGGAAATGTTCTCTGCAGGAGCTGAACTGTCTGATGTTCATTTCTCTGTGAGTCGATCAGCGCCGAAGATGGTTCGGAGGCAAAGACGTCGGTTGGAGATCCGGCGACGATCCGCGGACGCGGGATCGAATCCCAACAAGGTAGGAAGCAGGTTTGTGACTCAGTCACAAGTGTGGAATCAGTGTGGTTCAGAGGTTCAGACTCGGGTGTGTCAAATACAACACGGTCAAATACAAAACAACAAGGTCAAATACAAATACAAAACAACAAGGTCGAATACAAATACAAAACAAACATGGTCAAATACAAAACAACATGGTCAAACAACAAGGTCAAATACAAAACAACATGGTCAAACAACAAGGTCAAATACAAAACAACATGGTCAAATAATACAAAACAAGGTCAACAACATACAACAAACATCAACATTTTGATGCTAATTTTTTCTAATTAATCCATTTGATTAATCTAATATTGGCCTGGAATTGCCAGAGTTAGAAGCTGAAACTCATCACCTGGAAGAAGACGCTTAGAGCTGAAATGAAATTAAGCTGAAAGCTAACATTTCCTTACTCAGCATTCCCAATAATAATAATAATAATACTCCTTTATTGGTCCCTCAACGGGGACATTACAGATCTGAGGCTGCCCCCTTTAGGGTTCAGGGCCACTGCGACATGTGGACGGGAAGCGCTAGAATCGACAGCAATAATAGTTTAAATCTAAGCAGTGGAGGCTGAGAAAACTGACTTCTAGTCCCCAGCGTGGAGCATCAAATACTAAAAATCCTACTTTTCCCATAATGCAGCCCTTTATCCTTCAACAATCCCTGCAGGGGTGGCATGATTTTTGGATGCCAACCCGGAAATTGGCATCGGCCCTGGGCCCCGTGACAAAAAGCCAAACCCACTGGCGGACTGAAGGTAACTTCCGGTCTTTTGTGTTTGTGAACTTCGCGCAGCTGCAGCTCCGGTTGAACGTTGGAGAAGCTGCGCTTTAAAAAAAAACCCCAAAACAAACCAACAACCATGACCGCTTCGAGTTTCAGGGACTGCAAGGTGAGTGACTGGACTTCAGGAGGAAGCGGCCACATCGTCAGGAGGGAAACGCCTGTTTGTTTGCTGTGAACACCGATACAAGTGTTGTAGCATTAACGGGACTGACGGTCAACTACAGCGAGAATATGGAGATGTGCGGATTAACGCAACATACGCATTCAGCCGGTAGCGCGGCTGCAGGGAAACTGTCTGGATTAGCGTCGTCTCCCGTCGGGACATGCAGTTTGTCATTTTACCGAGTCAACGTTGGCCACGTCTGCGCAGATTTCAGTCTCCTAAAGTGACTTGACCCTCATTGAGATACTTGGACATTCAAAAATGTCATACCCCAGACCTCCACAGGAGGAGGACATTACAAGACCCTGTTGCTTTTGTTTGGCTTCAGTAAAAGACGTACGCAAACTTTGTAGAATTGCAACGCTGCTGTGAAAGTACACGATACTACACACACGAGCTTCTGGGACTGTGTGAGCCGCCGCGATTGGCCGGGAGAAATCACGTGGTTACCAAACATGATCACTTGCCCCATAAAGGGTTTAAAAGCAGAGGGGGGGGACTGCTCTGTGGCAACATGTGTGTATGAATACAGGGTCTACGTCATCAACAGTACTGATATCCGTAATACTTCTGCCCCTTTCACAGGCTTGGATGGCCGAGGGTCTTCCGTTGTCCACCAGCAGTAATGAGGCGTGCAAACTATATGACGCCACGCTCACTCAGGTAACCTGCAGCAGGCGGTAAGCACAGACTGTGATGCTGTGCATACTGGTGAAACTGCAATGAACAACATCTCGTTTCTGTTTCGGCTCCTAGTACGTGAAGTGGCGGAATGATGAAACCTTGGGAGGACTGGAAGGATGCTTTTCTGCTCTCCGGGCAGCCGACCCCAACTTTGGTATATAGATATGTGGTCAGACGTAATTTATTCGTTTTATTTAACCTTTCGCTTAACCAGGTAAGTCTATAGGACGTATGGAAACTCGGGCAGCAGCAGAGTTAAAGTATAAAAGGAGACGACAGCAAATCAGTGTGAAAACCTTACGAACAAAACAATAATGAAGCTTAATAGTGCTAAATGTATCCACTGCAAAAATAACCTAATTAAAAATGACTGTGACCGCCTCTATACTTTAAATAAACACCGAAGAGGTCGGTTCCTCAAAGTCCTTTTTTTAATGGGAATCATAAAAGCCTTCTTGCCATCGCTCTTGCTTTGGGGTCATTCAAAATTAGGCTGAACATACAGTGTAATCTAAGCACATAAATAAAAGGGACCATGACCTGTAAAAGGCAGATATACCACTCAGCTAAACAAACAAACACTTTCCAAATAGAGTTTTTTAACGGCTGTCAATTTGATATATTATAGAGGTGAACATAAAGCACAGGGGTAATTAATAACATTAACTACAATCCACACAGGTGACCCAGTTCCTGTACCCCGGGTAGTTTGCATGCTAGCTCAGTGAAATTACTTACTGGGACAATTGGTGGGGCTGAGGCATAATAAATATTATTAGTCACATCTGTGCTTTTCCTGTCTGATGGGATGAAGCACTGGATATTTAGCAGTGACTTCCTGTGCTGTCATCTATGTAGAACGTGGAGCAGAGGTTGATCAGTGCCTGTCTTTCAAACCAAGCAACTGTATAGTTTGTAGTCAGTGTTTTTGATGCTGCTGTTTATCTTGATGTGTTCAGTTTGACATCTCATCAAGTCTTTTAAGAATTTGGTCCTTGTTCATGCAAATTAGTCACTGCTTTTGACTTTAACTGCTGACAAATACAGGAGTGGTTCCATGAGGAAAACAAATTGAGGTCTTCAGGTTTTAGATGAATAACGTTGCTCACGTGAATCACAAGCAGCCAATACATCCAATCTGAATGTATAAATCAAACACAGTGGTCTTTGCTGATGTTCTTGTTTAAGGTCTCACAGTCTCGGATAGAAAGCAAAGCATTTGCCAACCAGTATTTAGTATCATCAGTAACTTTGGAACCACATAAATGTTTACTGCAGTTGTTAAAGGTTTCCCTTAAAGGTACTTAAAGGTTTCCCCTTACATATATGGCTTCTCATTAAAAGGACAACTTTAACAAGCGCATGTGATTTTTATCTTTTTTTTTTTTTTAAAACGGTAAGAAAGTCCTGGAGATCTGACCAGTGTTATCTGCTTTCCCCTGTAGTTATGGGCCATGTGATCAGTACGGGGCTGGAGCTGGTGGCAACGGGGAGCTCCCCACGCCTGAATGAGCGTCTGGCCAGCGCTGTGAGGAGAACAGTGGAGCTGGCCAACAGCCAGGACATCACCCCCAGAGAGAAGCTCCACGTCAAGGCGATGGAGCTCTTCTCACGTGGGTAAGATCCAGAGCCAAGTTGCAATAGGATATACAGTCAAAACAGAGGATGAATAAGACTTTAGAAATGTATCCAATTCCCCTCCTTTTTTAAAAAGGTATACAGTGCAGTAGTTTATGGAATAATGCATACACACATACAATATAGGACATCTTTAAAAGTCAGAAGGTTTGGAGAGTGATGGGTGAATGTATAGTCATCACTTAAACAAAAACAAATTAAAAAGTCATACTTTAAAAAAATGTTCATTTAAAAGTAAAATATGCTACTGGAGCGGACCATTACACACGCACGCATGCATTTCCCTTTGGAGCATTCTACACGCGTATCTCGTGCGAAAGGGGGTAACTTCTAAATGGCATGAGGTCCCCTGTTAATATAATAAAAATATAAATTCTATTGCCCAGTCAGAGCTGTCGTGTTGACACAAGGCTTGGTTAACAAGCACTGAGAGGCAACTCTTAACATTAATATTTGATGCCAGTAAAAGGCAAAATAGCCTAAACGCATAATGAGTTACCTGAAATAAATGTAAAATTTAGATTTCATTTAAATACATGATATGTCATGATGTGCCATGATTTGTAGTTCCTGTAGCTCAGGAGGTAGCGCGGGCGTTTCTCAATCACAGATTTAGTGGGTCGATTCCTGCTCGTCTCGTCATTTTCGTGACGGAACAGTTACAGTTGAAAAATGCTATATTTATATTTTTTATGTATTATTTATTATTACTATAATAAGTACATGAAGAGGAATTTCCCCAACGTCCCTGTAACTTCTTGGGGACGTTCTTAGAACTTATTTGTTTGCTGGGTTGCTGCTCATCAGTGTTGGTTTTCAAGTGAAAAGCACAATGAATGCTAAATGCATACGGGCATAACGGTCCGCTCCATTTGCTGCTGTGTAGAAAAAACGCAAACCGAGTGCACGGATTACACATAGAGGTTTTATTTTTCTACCATGTGACCCCAGAGGGGCTCCATACTGACCTGTAGCTGGAGAGAGGTAAGGCTCTCGGGAGAGCGCATAACGTCACGTCCGTTGGATTATGGCGGGAAACAACCTTCCCGAGGCCTTTTGCATAGAAATCAGTCCACAGGCTGAGACAGGCAACCGAGACCGTCAGGAAAGGTCTAATTTTTTTAAGTTATGTTACAGTCCGTATAAAGTAATTAATACTTGAAAATGTATGCAAAAAGTTACATAAAGTACCAATTTAATTATAAAAGATGTGGTATTTTACACACCTTATATGAAACTGTTAAAAAAATGCAAAGAGAGACACTTCCACTGATATTATGCAACGTGTTTTGAAGTGAGAGCTACAGTGCAGTCAGTGAGCATTAGGTCCCGGTAGAGAAGAGATGAGTTTTGTTCACCACACAAGAGGAGATGGGCTTCCTGTGAAAGAATGACATCTTTTTAGGCAACAGAAGACTACGGAAGTGTGTTTTACCTATCAAGCAATATTCATTCCTCCATAAGTTCCTCTTTGTCTCTCCCCATGTGATGCAGTCACATGCTGCAGATCTTCAGCACTCCTCTGTTGCATTGTGTGCCAAAGACTCTTTTTCTTGTAGAGTCACAGTCTAGCGAGTGCTATTTGTATTTTATCTGCAGTGTATTGAGAAGACATTTTGTTTCCCAATAATTTCTTGGAGGATACTTCTGTTTTTCAATGGCCTCTAATTCCCTCCATTCAGCACACAGCATATTGACGTGTTTGTCATTCTCATGGTTCAGACATCCTGTTGTCCTTCATTGCGTCACGGAAGTGTGCCTTGCTTTAACAGTTACTCATGTTTCTTGTAGAAATTTTCCCGCGGCCTGCAATGTATGGGAAGACGTTCTGGTTAATCACCCCACCGATATGCTGGCTATCATGTTTTCTCATGTTGCGTACTTCTACATTGGATCCCAAACCCACATGAGGGACTCTGTGGCCAGGGTGCTGCCCCACTGGAAACCACATATGCCTTTGTCCAGGTACGGAAGACGGCATACATTACAAGAGAAGCATTGTGGATAATCGTATGAAACCTCATTGCTCTCAATGTATTGACTTAGTTATATATGCAATGGGAGTGAAGGGCGGCTTTAAAACACTTTAATGCATGCAATATGTAACGCATGAACTATACAGTATTTGTCATCATGATAAGCTCATTCATAGTTAATTGGGTATTACTGAGCATTTAAAAAATTTGAATAGTGTTTGTACTGCGTACAGGTGCTGAGTTCTAAATACGAAGGGACTGAATAGGCCTCCATAGGCTTCAATGTATTATGTAACACAAACTGCATGTCTTCTCAGTGTGATAATATGTACAGTTGAGCAGCGTGCAGCATAGAGCGTCTTACAATTCAAATGTAGATTGTACTACATACAGGTGCTGACTTACTGGACAAAGAAAGTGGGACTGAATGGGCACCTATAGGCTTTAATGCATCATATAACTCAACTGTTCATGTAATCATATCATGCACATACATACTTGGAGAGCTTATGTACAGCTGGACGGTGTGTAATACTGAGCATTTTGAAAAAAGGGAGTTTGACAAATGTACTGGTTTGGTTCACCGATCTCAAACCATCGATATTTGTTTTTTAAAAGCACTAAAAACCCACTGTACACTACATGTTCACAAAACCAGTGTTTTTTGTTTTTTTTTCATCATAGATGAATGGAATAGGTGAGTAAACTTTCTCTGCACCCTGTACTTTGTAATGAGAGAGATTTTTTGGGGGGGTGTTTGTGCCCTCAGGTACCTGAACGGAATCTATTCCTTTGGTCTCCTGGAAACTCGCCTCTATGACCAGGCTGAGAAAGTAGCCATGGAGGTGAGATTTTCTTCTCCATTATAGTCTGTTGTACAGGTTGCTGTCTTTATCGTTGCTGGTTGGTCCAAGCTGTCTGTGCCTGGATTCGGCAAGTAATTTGCCGTCGAACACCAATAACAAGCAGCTCTCTAAGACCCTTCTGTGCTGAATGCGTAATGCATACAAAGTATGTGTGACGTGAGGGTCATTCGAAAGAAGATTGATGAACTGAAAGATAGTAACTGAGCGTTGAGCATGCCATTATCTTTGAATTGTGATTTTCCTCTGGCAGCAATGCAGCATTTTTTTTTCTGGGTCTGTATTGCTCCTCCTTACTTCAAACTCTCTTGTGCAGGGCCTCGCTCTGGCTCCAGATGATGCCTGGGCTGTTCACTCTGTAGCCCATGTTTATGAGATGAAAGCAGAGGTGGACAAAGGCTTGAAGTTCATGGAGAATAAAGAGAAAGACTGGCAGGTACGACCTTTGGCCCTGTGGTTATATAATGGATCCTCATCCCAGCAACCTTGTACAGTTCTGGACAGTTTGGCGTCGAGTTAAATTACATATTGAAACAGCCCTAGGCAAGATATTTCAAAATGTATTGTTTAATTCCAGGTATCTGACATGCTGGCCAGTCATAACTATTGGCACTGGGCTCTATACTTCAT
Source organism: Gadopsis marmoratus (assembly GCA_036023855.1). Lineage (NCBI taxonomy): Eukaryota > Metazoa > Chordata > Actinopteri > Centrarchiformes > Percichthyidae > Gadopsis > Gadopsis marmoratus. The sequence goes on from JAVQJF010004680.1 coordinate 17,570, forward strand.
CGAGAAGGTAAAGATTATAATGAGATTTCTCAGTCAAGCGAATAATTGGCAGTAGAGTGTTTGTGGAATTTGTATTTATGATATCCTTTCCCCTGGGTAATTTGAAGTCTGGAGTTGATTATGTTTCAAGATTAATTTGTGTTTGCATCTGTGCAACGCAATCTATCAACCTCACTTATCTCTCAAGTCTGACATTATTAAAAGTCATCTTTCTCACCTCCTCCTCAGCGCGAATACGAAGCCGCTCTGCAAATATACGACTCTCAGGTTGGTTTGTGTTGAGTGTTTGCATCAACACTTTTAATGGTAAAACACTTTTATTCACTCTAAAAAGATGAGCGACTGTTTTAAAGTAAACCCTTTTGATGTTATGTACCTTTTTACAAGAACATTGCATAATGTTACTTACCACTTCAACACAACAGACATTCAGAACAAGTTATCAGACATCCATGAATGTTTAACTCCTCACCTCATTTTTCCCTGAAAAATGTCATTGTGTGGAAGAAGGTACATCTTACATCCTTCAGTGTTTTAAAATGAATAATAAGAGTTTGTCCTGTTTTCCTAAAGGTATTCAGACGTTGTAAAGCCGAGGGGTCCATTTTGAACATTGTGGATGCCAGTTCAATGCTCTACAGACTGGAAATGGAGGGTAAGATACTGGCCAGTATGGGAATTCACAAGGTATTGTTAGGAACCACTGTCTGCATTAAGGAAATTGGAGGTTTGATCTCTTGTTCCATCTATCGCATACATTATGAAACTGATGAGAGTTTGATTGAAATTCTGGAAATGATGCACATCATTGCACTGTTGGAAATGTTTTTTTACACTGATTGGCCTGATGAAAGTGCTGCAAGATTGTTTGCTAATGGGCTGAAGGGCAAAATAGTTCAGATAATTTTAAGATGGTCTTAAGTGAAATGGCTAATGAGGTGAGATAATTTCACTTATCATACCTCATTAATCCGAAACTCGAGGTGTAATTAGCAGAACCTCAGACCACGTTTGTTCCTGTGCTCATTGTGTTGGTGCATGTGTCAGGTGTGTGCGTTAAGGACCACTGGCGAGAGCTGTTCCAGGTAACACAGCCTCACACCGATGATCACGTGACCTTGTTTAATGACCTCCACTTCCTCATGGTGTCGCTGGGAGCTAAAGAGACCGGGACATCTCAGCGTCTGCTGGAGGGCCTCCAAGCCTTGGCTAAGTAAGTTCTGCTCCATTTCTTCTCTTCAGTGCACACCTCAACACCCTGTGAGGATTACATAAGAGCCACACAGGCCTTATGTAAAACAGAAGTCAGAAACGAGGCTGAGCGTAGGACGACGAGTTAGACAGCAGGAACAGTCAGAAAGAGAGGCTGCAGTCCATCTCAGAGACCTGGGTCTTCTCTTTGCAGCAGATGTACCAGCAGCTGCTGCCTCTGTGGAGTTTTGTGGTTATAATGTGTTCTGGCATCCCCGACCAGACAGCCTGTGCTCTCCATTTAGTCCCCCACACACAGCCCACAGAAAAGCTGCCATTTAAAACCAGTTCTTTAAATTGTCATGTCGAGTCACAAGAGTTGGGGAATAAAGCAACTCTTGAAAGTAAATTTCTAGGAAAGCTTCAGTGTACAAATTGATGTATGTGCAGAGTTTGACAATAGAAGGATGTTTTCACATTCATCTGCTGAAAGTGGAAGGTTTCTATGTTCTCATTGAAAATTCAAAATTTTTTTTAGGGGTGGGCCCATGGTTTATTACAGCACAAATAGTTTGGAAGCCAATCCTAGTATTGAAAAAGTGTGCTGGGAAAAGACTTCACAGTGAAGCAGGAAACATCTGTCCTACAGCAATTCAACTCATATTTATAGATTGTGGATTGAACATTTTTTATGTGTGATCAGATACAAATTATTATTCAAAGTAGAGCAATTTATATCAATTTTACATCTAAAATGTCTAAAATGTTATCCCTTCAAGCACTTTCAAGGTATCCCTTCAAGCACTTTCATGGTATCCTTTCAAGCACTTTCAAAGTATCCCAAGGTATCCTTTCAAGCACTTTCAAGGTATCCATTCCAGCACTTTCAAGGTATCCTTTCAAGCACTTTCGAATAAGTCCCTTAAGACTCTCCAGCTGATTCAAAATGCTGCGGCACGTTTACTGACAAGAACCATGAAAAGAGATCATCAGTACTAGCATCTCTACACTGGTTACCTGTAAAATCCAGAATAGAATTTAAAATCCTCCTCCTCACCTATAAAGCCCATAATGGTCTGGCACCATCATATCTTAAAGAGCTCATAGTACCCTATTACCCCACTAGAGCGTTGCGCTCCCAGAATGCAGGGCTCCTTGTGGTTCCTAGAGTCTCTAAAAGTAGAATGGGAGCCAGAGCCTT
>JAVQJF010004687.1:0-17084 GCA_036023855.1 Gadopsis marmoratus
AAATTAAGATTGTAACCCTAAAGGCAGTCAATTCATGTAAGTAGTGTTTACCTGTGTGAGTCAGCTGATGGCCTGAGCTCAGCTGTCATTGGTTGAATCAGAGATAAAGTCAGAACACAACAGCCTGGGTATGGATGGACCCCTGCATGCTGCGCACACACACACACACACACACACACACACACACAGATTTACCTCGTCTCACAATGTTTCACGTTAATTGTCATTGGAAAATTCAGTTGAAATGATGCTAAACAGAATAAATTATATTACAAAATTCTCATAATTAAATGTTTTTATTTAATAATTGTAACAATATCATCGTTCCTTCATCAAACAAGTGTGTGAATTTGAACCTGATGAATGACACATACTGTCTTGCTGCTATATTCATGCATCACCAGCAGAGTGGGATGTTGGATCAGTTATCAATTACTGTACAACTCGTGTGTGTGTGTGTGTGTGTGTGTGTGTGTGTGTGTGTGTGTGTGTGTGTGTGTGTGTGTGTGTGTGTGTGTGTGTGTGTGTGTGTGTGTGTGTGTGTGTGTGTGTGTGTGTTTGTGTGTGTGCTTGTGTGTGTGCTTGTGTGTGTGCTTGTGTGTGTGCTTGTGTGCGTTGCAGGTGGCTCTGTGTTTCTCTCCAGTTGGTAGCAAACTGAGGGTTCGCAGCAGGAACTTTCCTGCAGTGGTGAACTGTACAGCGATCGACTGGTTCCACGAGTGGCCACAGGAGGCGCTGGAGTCGGTCAGCTTCAGGTTCCTCGAGGAGGTGGAGAATATTGACGTGAGGACAGCTTTAATAATACTTTAATATACACACAGGGATGAAGCCAGTCACAAAAATTATGTTCATGCACTGAAAATATAATTTAAAGTGTCAGGCACTGTGACATGACCAGTGCAATATTAATTTCCAGAGCAGACCGTAGGACCCGGAAATTTAAAATCAGAGCTTGAGCCTCAGGATATATTGCTGCACAGTCATCTTCTTTAAACGTGAAGTAACCAGTCATGTGATTTACAATTCTCACAGCCTCAAGTGAAGCAGTCAGTAAGTAAATTCATGGCATACGTCCACATGAGCGTCAATCAGACGTCCAAGGAGTACCTGGCCAACGAGCGGCGCTACAATTACACCACGCCCAAGTCTTTCCTGGAGCAGATCAAGCTGTATCGCAGTCTGCTGGGCCAGAAGAGTAAAGACCTCACCACCAAGATGGAGCGGCTGGAGAACGGCCTGCAGAAGCTCAACAGCACCTCTGCTCAGGTACTGTCCACAAGTACCCATTTAAAACTTCTAACAATATATTCCTCTTTGCCCCAGGTCTCATTTTGGGGTTAAAATGACTAATACTTTGGAATTGGAATTGGTCCAGTAGATCACCTCCACCGCCGTCCGCAAACGGTCTGCAATGGCTGCAAGTACGTCCACTAAAAGGGCTTGTTTTTGCCACTGATGGGCTCTGACTGTTGTTCTAAGTGTCTGACAACATTATGGGAAGGATCCCTACAGAAGCAGAACGTTTTGTTAAATTCTTCTCTCCAACTCGGACTCACGTTGGCAACAACTCAACCTCTCGCGAGACTTTTCCGTGAATGAGGTTTTCGGTTTCTGATTTAAACATAAAGGATCTTGCTCTTTAACAATATGGTCTAAGTAATATAGTAGTCGCAGCATTAGTAATATAGTAGTAATAGCTGCAGAAGTAGTAGTAGTAGTAATAAGAGGAACCGTATTAGTAGTTGTAATAAGAGTAGTAGCAGTAGTAGTTATTATCGAGTTAAGTAGCAGTGCTATAATGATTTGTTGAAGTAGTTTAAATAATAGTAGTAGCAGTAATACTGTAGTAGTAATACAGTAGTTGTAATCGAGATAGTTGGTTAGTGGTAGCCAACGTGGTATACTTTATCTATGCATACACAGCCAATTCCCCCTACTAAGGTTTACATAGAGCAGAAACTACCTGGTTGACTTTTTGTCCTTTTGTTCATTTTGTCATGAGAAATCACTTGATGTTTCCATCTTTAATATCGACACCTGGATCCATTTGTCCAAATGTTTACCTTCTCCACACCTTTGTAGAAGAGAGAACTATATGAATAATGCAACACAAGGTCTGTGTATGACGCAGCCCTAATTATAGTGGGTCCACTACACACACACTACATAATTTCACTCTTTCATAGCGTGCATTTCCACTGCTCTGCATAAACATGCCCACACATACCCCCCCCACACACACACACCCCATACACATAAGTGACATCAATGTGTGTGTTGAAATCCTCAGACGGTTTTGTGTTTTGGCTTCCTGTTGCCCATTTACTGTAGGAATGAGCCAACACACACACACAGGGGCTGTATGGTAATCGAGGAGCCTTCTAATTAGAGAGCACACCCTTTACAGCAGCAAGAAGCCATTAATGCACCCTGTGTTTGTTAGTGCATCCACACTGATGGCCGCGGTACAATAAGTGCTGTTATTTAACACACTCCGTGCAAGAGAATCCGTGGCTGCTGTGGTCATGATAAACAAGGTGGGTTAAAGCAACGGGATCAGTGAGTGTGTGTGTGTGAGAGAGAGGGGGGGGTATGAATCATCTGTTCCCCAGAGGACACATTAGTTCCATGTTTTTTTGGAGGTAGTGTCCTACCTTTGAGTAGCTGTGTGTGTGTGTGTGTGTGTGTGTGTGTGGTGCTCGCCCACTCGTTGAGGCACACACACACATGCATCAGACTTTGTCACCATGTAGTAGTATTGCAGTAGTACCCAATACCCAATTGCTAAAAAGTATAGAGAAAGTAATGGTGGTAGTAGTATTAGTAATACCAATTTAGTAATGCGGTAGTAGAAATAGTAACAGTTGGAGTAGTGGCAATACTAGTAGTATTAGAAATTGTAAAAGTAGTAGAAGTTCTACTTATCATACTTGTAGGAGTAGTAATAATAGTATCAGTTATTCTAATGTAGTACAATTGGTAATGGTAGTAGTAGTTGTAGTCAGTGCAGTAAGGGTTAACAGTTATAAGTAGTTGCAGTAGTAGTAGGAGTATTAACAGTAGTACTACTAGTAATTATAACTAGTAGATGTACATGTAGTAATAGGAGTAGTAGTAATACTAGTAATATTAAAACTAGTAATGGTTCAAATAGTAATAGTCAAATTTGCAACCACTACATAAGTAGTGGCAGTTGTAGTTGTAGTCAAAAAAGAAAAGTAGGAGTAGTAATAGTAGTATTAGTTCTGTAACAGTAGGTGCAGTAAAAGTAGTTTTAATAGTAGCAGCAGTTAGAAGGCCCCTCCTGAAGTGAGTGGTGTTAAATGTAATCCTTCCAACCTAAATGAGTTGAATCCTGACAGCGCTCTGCTTTGGGAAAAAGAACATTAGACTCTCCACCCAAACACACACACACAGCCAGATGTCTCTTTGTTGCATGAATGAAGCTATTCTTAGTCACCACAAGCCCATAAGTCATCACACACGTGGATGAATGGATATAGTCTCTTGCCTTGGTATCAAATCTAATCTTGCCTTAAGAAACAGTTCTCCATTAACAGCAGCAGGGAGTGGGTTGTTTTCTAAAGACAGTCGGGAGCAGTGACATGTTTTCCTGCTTGGATTTCCATCTGCAGTAGATAAACACAGAGGCTGCTCAGATGTATTGAATATCACCCATGTCTCTCACCAATTAGTTTGTCCTTCTACTCCCCGCCAACCCCCCCACACACCCCGCCTTCCCCGCTGCCTATTCATCATGTTGATGGCTCACTTGGTGCTCGTCTAATGTTCGACCGCAACTTCTGCGTGGATTCGTCTCAACCCTCCGGCCTGATTTCCTATTTGTTAATTAGCCCGAAAGACAAGCGTGAAAAACCGTCTGTTTTTATTTCCCCTGTGCAACATTTTGATGGAGTCGGACAGCAATGCAGAGCCCCATTTGTTGGGGAGTTACGAGGAGTTTTAATTTCTCTTTACGGCCGTCCTTGGTCAGTGCATTTGTGTGTACCAATAGCAGCTCTTCATCCTGAAGCTTTTCTCTTTTTTTTTTCTCTCTCCCAGATATGCATGCTATTCTTTATTTATTTATTTTTTTTTTTCTGGCCCTTTTTATCTACTTTGACAGAAGAAATTTTTTTTTTTAGTAATGGATTAAAGGTCACATGCATGGTCCATGGCACAAAGGCACAAAATGTTATCCGCAAAGGGTTTAGGCCCTTTTGTGAAGCTTATTCGTTCGACTTTCCCAAGCCACAGAATCTCCTTTTTATTGCTTTGAAGAACTGAGGAGATGTTTAGGTTTCAATTAAACTCGAGTAATCGAGCTCGATCAGCGATTGTATTACTAATATAAGATCCAGCGAGGGTGCAAAAAACAAATGATCAGTCCTTCAAAACCCCTGAGATTCAATTAGATGATAGCGATAGGATCGTTAGTGCCCATGACATACACACTGATTGATACTTACACCATTTAATGAGACAAACATTAGAAAGATTACTGTCAGCAGCCCACCCCAATGCACTGTTGACTGCTCCCCCCATGTTAGTGCATGTGTTCTGGACATCCTTTGTCATTTGTGTGTATTCCTGTAACTTTAAGGAATAGTTCAACATTTTGCTTTTAATGACAGTTTTAAAATGTAACAAATAGACTTTGCAAATATGTTATCAAGAAAGATATATATATATATATATACACACACGTATATGGAATTTGAATTGGGAGCGACTGGAGGTCTGGCTCGTATTCACTAGACCAGAATGAAATGGTCTTGGCTGTATTATCAGCCAGTCACATCCTACTGACCTCTTGGTCTCCCTGTCTTATCCTCTGATAGGTGGATGACCTCAAGGCCAAGCTGGCTGCTCAGGAAGTGGAACTCAAGCAGAAGAATGAGGACGCCGACAAGCTGATCCAGGCGAGGACATTTGGTCTTTTTTTTTTTTTTTTTTAGACACACTGCAAAACTATTATTGTTAAATGTTTGTATTTTCTTGTATCTAGTGGTGCAGATAGTTTTGAGATATCTGTCGCTGAGATTTCTGCAGTGACCCCAATACAAAGGGGACGAATGGAATTTTGCTTGTGATGCTCCAAGAAATCAAAGGCTTGTCCTTCCAGGAACCATGTCCCCTTTACTCTCCACAGATAGATTCCTGGTGTCAACACTGCTCACTACACCGCGAAAAGGCTGGATTTGAACCACTGATCTTTTTCATTTTCTGTTATCTTCTGTTATAGATTGATCTCACACAGGCCGGTGGGGTAAACATTAGCATGCTGTACAATGTTTTTCTGGGTATTTCCTGCATGCGTCAAACCCAACTGCCACTTGGGGTTTGTCAGCATTTGAAGTTGCCTAGTGCAAATTTTAGTCACGTGTAATTCCACTCCTCTAAATTAGATGACTTGTTCGGGGGGTTAATGTTTCCCTTTGTCCATGCTGTGAAAACTAAGCCACTGACTGAACTTGCACAATCCTGTGTGCTGTCACCAGGTGGTTGGGGTAGAAACTGAGAAGGTGTCCAAGGAGAAGGCAATAGCTGATGAGGAAGAGCAAAAGGTGGCGGCCATTGCTGTGGTGGTCAGTGGCAAACAGAGAGACTGCGAGGAGGACTTGGCTAAGGCTGAACCAGCTCTCCTAGCTGCTCAGGATGCCCTTAACACTCTCAATAAGGTCAGTTAGTCTCTTTACTGTGTCTTATTGATTTGCTCCATCACACTCTTCTCTCTTAGTTTTCTTCTCTTTTTTTTTAAGTGGGGTTGCGTTCTTTTCTCTTTCTGTTTGATTTGGTTTTCACAGCTTCAGTGGAATAAGTTATGTCCACACAAGCCTTTATCTGTATAAAAGATTACTGAATCACAGGATTTAGCTGGGTCTTTGCTAAAATAATGTGTTCTCTATGTTCTGCGGGCGTTTTACTTTATCCTCGTATCCCATGTAGGTTTATGAGCAGCCTGGGGGATTTTCAAAAACACCCTCTGTGTTTAAAAGGTGCTCTCTGTTCAAACTAGCAGAACAGACGGTTCAATCATGGCTTCAAGCTCTCTAAAGATGCCCTTATTAGAATTCTCTGTTGTCTTCTCAAAGTCAGCACAGGTTCTTCTATACTTTAATCGTTTCCTTTTTCTCTCTAGTTTTCCCCTCAGCAGACCACAGAGATATGCAGTTCTTCAAACTCAATTAAATCACCATTTTCCATCCATTATTCCCTCTATCTCGCCTACTCCAGAACAACCTCACAGAGCTGAAGTCCTTCGGCTCTCCGGTGGCGGCGGTGACCAACGTCACAGCGGCAGTCATGGTCCTGTCAGCGCCCGGTGGCAAAGTCCCAAAGGATCGCAGCTGGAAGGCTGCAAAGGTGATGATGGCCAAAGTGGACGCGTTCCTGGACTCATTGATAAACTTCAACAAGGAGAAAATCCCAGAGACTTGCCTAAAAGCTATTCAGCCTTACCTGCAGGTGAGCGTTTCAATGAGCCCTTATTCATTAAATGCCTGTGTGCAGTGTCTGCCGCTTGGCAAGTTCAACTAATAACTGATAAATTTAGCAGGGGCGTGATTACAATGACAGTGGCACATTATGGCTGCTGAGCATCCAAATGACAGCCAGAGAAAATCAACCAGTTAATTAAGCGTTACAAATTTAACAGCCCCCCTGATTATGAAGTTTAGTGGAACAGATTCTAGGTATGTCAGCGCAGCAGATGAAGCCAAAACTCACCGTAAATTCACTATTCATTCCACACAGATGCCGTTTCCAGACTATTCATTGAACATGATTTTATATGTCTTATAAAAGAACTTTGGTATTTAAAAGTGGTGGTCAAAAACAAATGTTAATGAAGAAAACACAACCACAGTTCTAACTCATAATGTCTTACTGACCTTTATAATTGGGTTCAAGGTTTCATGGCTGGTCAACCAGCTAACTGTTGAACTGTGTTTTGTGGATGAACTTTTCTTGATTCTCACCTACAGACCTAAAACATGCAGATACTGCATTCTGCCTTTGAACAGTGTTAAAGATAAACAATGTGAAAAAATATATCAACCCTCCTCTTACAAATGGAAAGTTTGAATCATAAGCACCCAGGGATTTTTCTGCTACAGTCTCACTTGGTATTATTAGCTTATCGCAGATAATGTTAGCGGACTTTAGATACATATTGCCGTGTAACTGACTTTACTTAGTCAGTTTGCTGCCTTCGCGATTCTTCTTACAGGCGATGTGCAGGAATCCTGAAGTTAAATTCCATAGCTTTTAAGACCTTTTCAACTTATTTTAAGACTGCAACGTCACAGGTTGTAACTGGTTGTCAGCAACACATCTTAACTTACATTTACAGTACTATACCTGTACATTTATTAAAGTAGTGACTAACCCAAAGGCAAGGTTTATTAAAAGTAATAATAGTCGCATACTTGCACTGTCTCTCACTCACTCACTCACATTAGCAAAACATTTTCATTAATTAACATTTCTATTTGGCCTAAGAAATACAAGATTGGCCATGAATGATCTTAAATATATCAAACCTAGTCTAATAAATAAATATATAAATACATTTGAAAATATTAGTTTTGGGTGGCTAACAGCATATTATGTGAATTCCACTAGAGTCACAAGCTAAGCTAGCAGTTATGCTGCTTTATTAAGGTGAGCTACTGAGAATAGTTTAGTCTGTGTTTTCTTCATCAAGGTTGGATTTAGCTACTCATTAGTGCCTTTTTATGTGATGTAACCATAACTAAGATAAATGACATGAGAACAAAATTTCACTAGCTAGCGTCATAATAACGTAGCTGTCTTGCTTCAGCTAGCTGTCTAGCTAATATGCTATGTCGAGGTGACGGATTAGCTTGTTGTATACAGTTGCGTTTTTAATGTGAGCAGGAATTAGTTAAAAAATACTGGACCCACATAATTCACTAAAATCAAACACTGACAACACAAGATAGGTTTATGTTTTCAATTGTATTCCAGAGGATATAGTGTATTGCAGGCAGTTTCACATAGTTTTATAGGACTAACATGTTACTTTCTCCAACAGGCAAACATCACCTGCACTTTATGTAATATAAACTAGGTTGTAGTATGTCTTTCCCATTGGCTTGCAGACCTGGGGTCTCCTGATGTGAGATCTGCAGTTGGACCATTATAAATTGCATAATTGTATAATTATTTATATATGGTAGAACAAATGTCGAATACCCAGATTCTGGTCTTATCTCAATTTTGGCTTTGATGGACAGTATAGCAGTACTTTTTCAGAGCCCTGATGGTGTTTTATCAGTGTTTTATTTTGCATTTGTGCGCTTTCATCTTTTCGGTCTTCTCCAGGATCCAGAGTTCCAGCCGGATCTGGTGGCCTCCAAGTCGAACGCGGCTGCCGGCCTTTGCTCCTGGGTTTTAAACATTGTCAAGTTCTACGAGGTTTACTGTGAGGTGGAGCCCAAGCGTCAGGCCCTGAGCAAGGCCAACGCAGAGCTGGCTGCTGCACAGGAGAAGCTCGCCACCATCAAGAGCAAGATCAATGTAAGCCATTGCATTGGACTGACAATACAGGAAATGAAAAGTTTATTTGCTGTCTGCCAAGTATCTATTTCAAAAGAAGGCAATTTCGATATCTAAAATCCAGAGGATATATTCTATGAAATTGTATTAGCATTTTATTAAAGAAAGGACTTACTGTTCTTTGAAGTCCTGTTCTTGTTTTCTTGTCATTTCTTTTGATAAAGAAACACACTGACACAAACACTAAAGAGTGTCTTAAAGTTTAGAGAGTGGGCTGACTTTTCTAGTAAACAGCACGTGGACTGAAATTGACTCAGGAAAGCCAGAAATCTCAGCACCTAGTTATGAAAGATTTCTGAGACATCAGTGCGGATCAGCAACTAGATATGCAGTATAATAAGAATTTGATGCTCAATAAATAAAATAAAAACAACAACCAGAGGCTATAAGCTGAAGCAAAAATTCAGGATATGAATTATTTGTTATCCAGGCTTGAGTGACAGTTGACGATGATGAGCTCTGCCAGTAATGATATACCACCAGCATTTCATCAATACAAAGCTGGTGTAAGTGCTATTAAAGGCTTTTACTGTTCATTAATCTAAAGCCAAATCCATCAACCTAAAAACCCTATTGATAAAAGCTGCTGTAAATAATTGTTTCTCAGTGGCGTTTGACATTCAGCACATCAGAGCGCCAGAGAGCCCCAGCAGAGCGCAGTGCTCGGGACGCTGCGGCGGCTGCTTACATCAAACCCTGCAGAGTGATGACTCTTAATAAGATCCAGCATGACTCCTTGCTGTCATTTTTCAGCCCTCAATCAGATCGCTTGAGTGGAGAGTGGGTTCAGAGCCAAGGGGAATTAGCAATCCTCAAACTAATCTACTGAACCTGTGTGCCTCTCCACCGATTAATCCTGTTTGTCCTTGTACTAATTGCTTCCATATGCCAAAGAAATCCATAGTGGAGGGAATGATAAGTTTTACCCAACATTTCACACACTCCCAAGTTTCTCCCATAGAGATGCTTTAGCTATCTTTGTTCTTTGAGAGAGTCTTTACGGGCCACACTGTATTTTAACAAGTGCCAATTTCCCCTCTTTGTCTTTGTGTTTGTCTGTGCGTTTGTGGCCTATCAGCACCTTAATGAGAACCTGGCCAAGCTGACAGCCAAGTTTGAGAAAGCCACTGCAGACAAGCTCAAGTGCCAACAGGAAGCCGAAACAACCGCGCGCACCATTTCCCTGGCCAACCGCCTGGTGAGGAGGGCAACAGCGGGGTCACGCAGAGCGTCCGCCACCCACTAACACACACACACACACACACACTGTCTCTCCACATCTGTCCCACTTTGCTCTTTCCCTCAGATAGCTACAGATGTGTACAAGCTGTGTATTTATACATGAATATACGCACAAGGTGTGAGGAGGATAAATGGCAGTAGGAAACAATTGAAGCAGCACAGACGATTCCTACCAACGTCCGGTATAAATCTTAATAGAAGAATAAATACTGATTTTTTTTTTTTTTGTGTGACATATACAGATAGTAGCATTGGCATTACACCCATAGTGCACTAGCCTGTATTTATACACATATATACCCAAAAGCTATTTATATTTCTGCTCGTTACTGTGGCTGCCCCTTTCTCAGGTGCTCGACTCACATGTTTACACACACACACACAAATCCCTCCATCGTCTGCCGGTGTGTAAATCTCCTGCTGACACCAGCACAGCAAAAAGATGAGTGTTGACACTGTTAGTATGATTATCTAAATTATTCAGAGGCCTGACAGGAGCGACAAAAGGACAAGACGTTGTGCTCATCTGCTAGTCGATCACTAATATCAACGCCGTTCACTGTTTTCGTGATGTATGCTTAAAAGTTACGGTCTGTGTCAAAGTACAGGGCCTCTCAAGTATGGAAGAGCTAAGATATTAAGGTGAACTTTATTGATCCCTGAAGGAAAATTGTATCATTGCCGCAGTAAAGAGTAGAGGTGTTTGTACACGAGCAGAAAGGTGATAAAAGATATGAAAACCTAATAAAAAAGGACTTGAAGGTAGCAAGGCATTGTTGTTCTGGAGATTACCTGGCGTTCGTGATGCTGTGCATCATGTGGGTAGATTAATTTAGATTTGATTTTACAGGATGCCCATGGGGAATATGCTATAGTAATGTAAGTTTCAATAAAGAAAAACGACTATGTATCTTGGTCTGTGCCTGTGTTTCAGGTGGGAGGTCTAGCATCAGAGAATGTCCGCTGGGCAGAGGCCGTAGAAAACTTCAGGAAACAGGGGAGGACTCTGTGTGGGGACGTCCTCCTCATCACCGCCTTCATCTCCTACCTGGGATACTTCACCAAACGCTACAGGCTCCAGCTCATGGACAACACCTGGAGGCCTTATCTCAGTCAGCTGCAGGTGGGTGGCCTTAAGTGGGATTTATAGGTGCGCGTTAAGAGGTGATGGCTCGTGTGCACTTCCTTTAAAAACATAACCAGTTTTTCCTTAAGCAAGTGTTTAGAAAGGCTCCGTAATGTTCTCCTTTTCGGCATTACATTTTTAGCACAATAGCACTGAATCTGTGTATTTATCCACAGCTGAAAATACACAAGAACAGACACGCAATTTACTCCTCACAAGAACTGTGATTGGTCAGCAGGTGGCTGCTAATGTTTTCTCCGGCAGGTTTCTGGTGACGCTGTGAAGCAAAGCACAGTTGTTGTCTTTTTTCTTCTGCTTTCCAGTAACACACATCTAGCAAAACCATCTCCTCCACAAAGCTGCTGCTGTCTGTCATGGTGACTGAAAGAATGTAAACACGACCAGCTGCTGATTGCATGTCAGCTGTCTAATATTTAGAAGCGAGGCAAACCTTTTGCACAGCCTCTCCATAGTGCAAAACGAATGAAAGAACGTAAACACAATAAATGTGGGGCATATACAGCAATTAAAGCGCGATACTGCCTGATCACTCAAAATGCATGAGTCTATAGTGTTGCAGTGGGAATAATCTGAGGCAAACAGTAAATGAAAACCCACTTGCATAATCACCACCTTAACTGCTTGTGTCACGCATAATTCCAGCTTCACACTCCCATTTTATCTGGAGGAAAGTGCCATTGAAAATTCTTAAAAAGCTTAGCAGAAACTTTATGTTCCACCTTTAAGACTTTACCAGAGTGTTAAGACACTATTCAAATTTCATACATACTCATCGGTATCTTCTGCAAGATTCCCATCCCAGTGACCCCTGACCTGGACCCTCTGACCATGCTGACGGACGACGCGGACGTCGCGGCGTGGCAGAACGAGGGGCTGCCCGCTGACAGGATGTCCACTGAGAACGCCACAATTCTCACTTCCTGCCAGCGCTGGCCCCTCATGGTGGACCCCCAGCTGCAAGGCATCAAGTGGATCAAAAACAAATACGGCGAAGACCTGCGTGTCATCCGCATCGGACAGAGAGGGTAAGAGGCGGTGAAGTGTGCACGTGGTCTTTTTATTTATTTATTTATTTATTTATTTTGGAGAAGATTTTGACAAGACAGATTCTGCGGTCTTTCCCTGAAAAGGTACCTGGATGCCGTAGAGCGAGCACTGGCAGCAGGTGATGTGGTTCTGATAGAGAACTTGGAGGAAATGCTGGATCCTGTTCTTGGACCTTTGCTGGGCAGAGAAACCATTAAGAAGGGCAGGTAAAGAACACCTCTGCCAACTTTGTGAGTTAGGGCTGGGTATTTTTTCTACCTGCTGACAAGACGTCTCAGCTCAGGTTCCATTAAGTAGCTTTCAAGCATTTCTTGTAATCTTGTTTACTTGGTCTTTAATAAGACAATTCTGAATTTTCATTTTCTTGTGAGTGTATTATCAAGTTCATTTAAATCGGTAGGAACAAATCCTCTTTGGAGAATGTACAGGAGTGTCTATTCTAAACAGAGCTTTTACTTTTTAATTATGGCATTAACCCAAACAGGTGCATAAAGATCGGCGACAAGGAGTGCGAGTACAACTCCAGTTTCCGCCTCATCCTGCACACCAAGCTCGCCAGCCCTCATTACCAGCCCGAGCTGCAGGCCCAGTGCACCTTGATAAATTTCACAGTGACCAGAGACGGTCTGGAGGACCAGCTGCTGGCCGCGGTGGTCAGCATGGAGAGACCTGACCTGGAACAGCTGAAGGTGAGGATATCGGAGTATCAGTGGTGGCAGGAGAGAAAGACTACCTGATGCTGCTATTTAACAACAAACACACATTTTTGACAGATCTCTTTTCATCCAGTATGTTGCAAGAATGTAAAAGTGAACCTGAGCAGACATCAAAGTAGTATCTGTCACACTCTATCAGAGAACAAACAACCGTTCCACGTTGGACTCTTTGAGTTCCTCTCCAGACGTCTCTTCTGTGCAGGTGTAATTAAAAGGAACAGTCAGAGGAGTCGCGGGCCTCCAGAAGCCGGGCGTAGCACCCTCGCTCGTCATTATCCATCTTGAACGCTGCTTGTCGGCAAGAAAACATCGTCTGTCTTTAAACATTACAAGAGGCTGCAGGTCCGGGCTCTTTGATTCCAAAACAATCAGCTGGCGCCTTTGATTAATGGCAAACTAAGTGGCTGTGTGATAATTATGGGGCTTTGGGTCCCTCATTTAGGGAGATTGGGACACTGAAATGCTGTGTGTGCATGTGTGATGTGGAACATGGTTTTTAAATTAAATGTAAATTCACATCCATTCTGAATCAGTATTACAATTCCTTTGAATAGTTATGCATGCCTTTCTTAACTATTTTCCTAATACCAATTAACACTTCTTTCTCTTTTGTTAGAATTAAAGGTTCTCTGTGGAATTTTAGACCTTTAATAATGGGTCCAAAATTTCACTGATACACACAGGTGGTGGCAAGAAGCCACAATGTGCAGTACTGCGCCGCTAGCTAGTAGGCATGTATGTAAACAGTACTGGATTTAAAATACTTAAAGTAATCCTTTTTTGTTAGAGCTCAAGAATACACATAATGCAATCTGTGTCTTGGTCTCTACTAACTGCTGAGTGAAAACATCTGGCTCTTTAGCTGCTAAACGCTGCGCTATGTTCACCAGCCAGTCGCTAACTTTGTCCGTCTGCTGTTACCTGCTGAGCAAGTAGCGTTCGGCACATTTATCCAAGCAATGTCGCTGAAACAATGTTGACAAGAGTCGTGAGACTGAAACAAACAATGAGCTGAAAGATGCCAAAATGTGGTCTGCAGAGTCGGGTGATTATTCTTTGTGGCTACGTCAATATGAGAGACCCCTTTCACGTTGCACATACGGTAGTTATTTCATTCATTATTAATATAAGAATTTTGATTAGCGCAGCTTTGACGGCGGCCTAGAAAGTGCACAGTGGCCGTTTCTTCCTAGCACAAACCGAAGTCAAGCTTGCACAGCCTGACAGTTATAAGAAACAACACTGCTGCTGTTAAAATAAAAGTTACTACAGTCTTGGCTAGGATTTAATTAATGGCATCATTGTAATTTCTTAACTGATCCTATTTCTCTTCAGCCATGATGGCAATCACTTTTCATACTAACTACACAATACTTTCTGTATTAATTTTAATAAAACATTTGTCCTGTTGCTGCAAACACATCACTTACTGTGCTTGACTCACCCAGCAAACAGCTTTAAATAGAAAATCCAAAAGCTTTCACGAACTAGTTAGTTTGAAGTATCAGCATTTTCAATGATGACAAGACAATAGCAAAAGATAAAGTATTTATATCTGAATGTCGTGAATTGTTACTCTGTAGCATCCTTGAAGAATCACCCATAAAGGCAATAATCCAATAATCCCAAATCAAAAAATCTAATTAATTTTTGAAGCACTAACAATTTACCATTGTGGGTCCCTGAAACGTCCTTCCATTTATCATCAAGCTCCAGGAATTGTGTAATTGTGACTTGATGCTATCCTCGAGGGAGTTTCATGTTTTTCTCATCGCTTTGGCAAAATCATTTGTGTTCACACATGCACATCCACTTCTCCAAAACCAAAGGGAGAGGCAGACAGGAGACACTTTTAAGGTGTGTTTTTTCTTTTGAATGTAAATGGCTTGTCGTGTGGACCCTCGACCCTTGAACTGCGAGGAGAGGGAGAGCTGTTGTTCCACCCTGTAGCTTACAGCTGTCGTTGCTGGTCAGAGTTAATGGACGTTCGCTCGGTACGTTGTGTACAGTACAGCAGGATCCTGGCTGCCTTCGCCGCCGACTTTCGAGGAGTAATGAGCAGCATATAGCTACGATATCCACAGTCTGGTCGACGGTGTGAATGTAAATGTTTGTAATTAAGCTAAAATTCACTTGATCAAAGCTCCAGCGCCTAATGATGCCTCGCGCTCATCTCTTCGACAGTCTGCTCGTTTGGTGTCAGCTGTTTGAAACGGATTGGCCAGTGGCGCTGCTGTACCACAGCAATTAGACAACACATTGACACACTTCCACTGTTCCTTAAATGTGGCTCTTGTTAGTCGCGGGGGAAAGGAAAATCATAAATCCCTCTCCGCTCAGAACGTGTCTGGCTGACGGCGGCGTCTCAGAGAGATCAGAACGGGAGATAACGTGGGAACTCTGTTAGCAGGTCGGGCAGATTTACTCTAACACAATCCTATTTGCATTTTGATGGTTTTCCGGAGGTGTCCTTGTTTGCGTTGGGCCTCCGTAGGCGGTGCTTCAGATTGCTCAGACCTGCTGGCTCTCGTACGCGGGCAAATCAGCATTTTTAATAAACGAAGTTATTTTCAGCCTTGTGTCCCCTCAGCGAAATCCAATGGAGGAGAAGAAGTGAAATGTGATTTAATGAAGCTTGTTTAATTAGCATTTCACTGAGATCGGAAAGGGTGAGGGGGGGAAAAACAAGATCTGGTACTCACTTATCATTTTAATTAACACTGAAAGTTGAAGGTGGGTGGCGGTGGTGGGATGGTATCACTGTGTACACCCCAAACACCTTCCTATCAAAACATGGCCCATGGAATGAAGTGCTGAATGGCTTTTTGTTGTCGGTAAACAACACGGACTGATAACAATCACCAGACTGAGAGCAGAGTGCAAATTGGCTGTACCTGTTTATATTCTCTGAATGACTCGGTGCCATTATACCTTTTAATGAGGTTAGCGTCGCTACTCGGCCGTAAGATGACACCCGGGTGAAAGAGCTCTCATTTAACTGAGCCAAAGATGGGCTAAGGAGCTTAAAATGTCATGCTGCCTTTTTGGAGAGAGCACAAGGGGGATAAGTCTACAACCTTTTACCACAATAACCACCTCCTCGGGTCCTCCCTCTGCGCATATGAGTGTGCATGTGTACATCCTTGGGGGGGTGTGTGTGTGTGTGTGTGTGTGTGTTTGCTCCAACACAATTGTAACCCAGACCTTCACCATTAATGAGAGCTAAAATGCTCCACTTCCCAAATTACCGTAACAGGGATGCTCCGTGGCACTCAGTAATCATTTGCCTAAAATAAAATGATAGATGTAATATCTCATTTTAATCCCAATTAGGGTGTTCTGCTGACTGGTTAATTGTTTGTTTTTCCCAAGCAAGGGTAATTACAAGTACACTGTGCCAGAGGCAGGCTAATCGCTGAAAACTGACTCATTACTGGACCCAGTTGGGAATGTTTTAGTGTGGATAGCTTTTCCCCTCAAGAGCACGGAGTCTGGGCGAGTAGAAGGTCACAGTTGACTCGCACAGGCAAATGTCCACCACTTAAACCCATCCTGTACTTTTTCCTCCCTCCTCCAAGCGCACGCATGTCAGGTCTTTCCTTAAAATGCCACGAATCGCATCTATTTTATTATATATATTTTTTATTGTTTTGTTTTACTTTTTTGGCAGCCAGGAACTCCTCATCTACAGAGTGGGCATTAACGTCAAACTCGGAGCATGCAAGACTTAACAAGGCAGAGGCTCAATTAGATTTAACAATGGTTTGAAATACCTCTCATCACCGCAATAGGAAATACTGTCATAAAGAGAGCAATTAAGCAGCGTGATCTCTTAAACTATCTGCTCCCCCGGCGCAATTTGAGCTAAGTACGTCTTTTGTCATGGGAGCATTATGCCACAGGGAGGAGGAACAGCTCCACCCTCCCACTCCCCCCAGCAGCCCCCCCAGCTCCCCCGGTGATTGCACGGGGGCAGAAACAGCGTTGCCAGGAACATATTACTGCTGTCTGTCAGGGATCACGCCTCTCAAAAACCCTCAGCTATTATTCAGTCACCGACAACACTGGCAACTCTCACAACAGCCCACCCTCCCGTAATTACAACAATTCAGTGGTCACAGAGGCTTCTATTAAGGGAAACTTCAATAACGCGAAAGTCATTATCGGGCGGAAACAAGGAGCTACAACAGACCATAATGAAGGACAAAGCAGGACGAGGCAATAAAGAGACGTAACCGTGCCCTGTTGACTTTGTTCTGCCAACGCATCAACGCCAGGCTTTGAAACAGTGCCGGGGGGGGGGGGGGGGGGGGGGGGGGGGGGGGGGGGGGGGGGGGGGGGGGGGGGGG